>JAQHUG010000053.1:6557685-6592913 GCA_028555095.1 Dicrostonyx torquatus | reverse complement strand
AAAATGTATGTTGGTTGTGATTATTGTACCATACCATTAGAAAACAGACTTCTTTCTCTATAGCAGTTTTCTTTCTCTTTACAAAAGTAACTGAATTATGTGAAACAAGGCATTAAAAAGAATTTGGATTTTTGAGAAACAACTTTTTTTTTTACTAAAAATGAAACATAGCATTGATCCTGAGAAAGAATTGTACTGCTAGACAATCAAGAGAACAGAGAGTGAAGAATTAAATTCAAGCAGAAATCAAGCAAAAATTTAGATTTTTTTTTTAAGTCACTGGCTTTAGGTTGTCTAGCGCTATGGAGACAGAACACAGTCAGTAAATGGGGTTTGAAAATCATCCTGAGAAAGGTCAGAGTTAAGTTAGAGCAGAGGGAACCAGAGTAGGTCAGTGCAATCCAAGACCAGACTTGGAGATTTGAACTTTTCCCAGCTGGGAGGACATGCTGCACCTAAGCACCCTAAGGTTGCTCTTCACCGGCCGCTGTCTCACATACCTGCTGCTTGCTGCTGGGTTTATTGTTGTTGTTTTGCAATTTCCTGGGCAAACAAGTAGAAAAGTGTGCTTTCTAGTTAAGCTAGCTTCTTTCCAAAGCTAAAACCTCAAGGTGGAGACTGCACAGTCCCAAGCTGATGAGTAACAAAAAACAATGGTCAGGTCATTAAGAATTGGTTAATGATCGTTTCCAGCAACAAGCTTTTGTTCTTTTGTATAGGTTGGAGTACATGTGTGTGGAAGGGGTTGTCTAGGGTATGGCTGCATGTACTCACATATGTATATGTACGTGGAATCCAAAGAGCTTTGGATGTCTTTCATCAGGCTCCATAAGCTGTTTTTATTTATTTTTCTTGAGACAGTGTCTCTCTCCAGCATGGTGCCTGCAGGTGAGGCTGAGCAGAAAGTTCCAGTATTGGATTCAGGTACTAGGCTACCATGTTTGCCATATTTACTTTTTGGATTTGAGGATTGAACACACACACAGACACACCAATAAAATTTAGCAGAATTACTTTTCCCAAGGAAATATAATTAAGAACAACAACATGCAATAAAGATAGTAAAGTGTAACATGAGGGCTGACTTGTTGGGGTTACTGTCCCGCCCAGTACCCCACAGCCGGCAAGCCCCAAAGAAAATCACACAGAGAGTCTACATTAAGTTATACACTGATTGGCCCATTAGCTTAGTCTTCCTACCAGCTCCCATAACTTATATTAACCCATTGTCAGCCACATGGCCAGTACCTTTTCTCAGCTGGGCTGCTACATGTTGTCTCCTTGGAGATCTGCGCAGGAATGCCAGAGAAGCTTCCTGCTTCCCAAATCTCCTGTTCTCACCTCTACTTCCTGTCTGTTTTTCCCGCCTATACTTCCTGTCTGGCCAATCAGCATTTATTTAAAACATGATTGACAGGATACAGAATTGTCCCACACCAGTAAAGTTGCTTTTACGAAAATGGTGTGTGTGTGTGTGTGTGTGTGTGTGTGTGTGTATGTGTGTGCGAGAGAGAGAGAGAGAGAGAGAGAGAGAGAGAGAGAGAGAGAGAGAGAGGGAGAGGGAGAGAGAGAAGATTACTGAATGGCAAAGAACCCAACCTATGGGGCTTCTCTCATTCCTTCCTTTGGGGATGTTGAGAACTCTGAGGCTAATGGTAAGCAATGAAAACCTCATGAATTAAGTCATATCCAAGTTTTCCTTCAACTCTAAAACAAACCCATGGGGTTCAAAGCTTTGGCATATTGCTCCTTAATTAAAAAAAATGTTTAGCAGAAAACTCAAACAAAATTCTTATTGTGTGTTTTCTTTTAAAATGAGCCAATTGGTCAAAACTGAATTCTCAAGTTATCTGTCCAGTTTCTGTCAGCATCGTTTCTATCAGCATTTCCAGGCAACACCCGAATGAGCTCTTAGTAATTACAGCTTCCTTTACATATGTGAGTTTTTGAATGTTTGATGGCATACCTTATAGAGTTTTTTAATATTCAAAATTGAGACACAAGTAATTAAAATGATCCATTATTAAAACCAATATTAATTTAGGTATTGCATATGAGAGAATTAGTGTCAGTTGTATGTGTGAAAATACAGTTTGTGTTTATTAAAGAGAATGACTTTCTCTTGAGGTTCAAGGTGCTGTCATAAAACAGTTGCTGAGGTGTTAGTAGCCCGGACATCATAATGCCAGAATTCTCAGTGCTCAGCAGTAGACAGAGTGAAGCTGGCAGGAAGAAAGACACTAGGCAGTGTGTCAAACCAAACCGTAGACAAGACAGATACAGAAGGTCCTTGCTGGAGTGAAATCAGTTGCTGTGGGATGTAACTATGCTGTTTTGCTACTTCACATGCTTTCAATTTAAAAAGGAAAGTAAGTTAATCCAACATCTGTGAAGAGCAACTTCTACGTAGGAAAGAAGGAAGCTAGACCCAGTTATCAGATATGAAAAAATGGCCTTGGGGTTGATTAAAAGTTGTAGCTCTCCTACGGGTTTCCAGCTCGGTTTGTGTTCATGCATGCAACATGTTTCAGCAGCTCCAGATGCTCCCACCGGTCCCCAGAGCTCCAGAGCCCCCCCACAGCTCAGATCCAGAAGCACCCACAGTCTCAAAGGTTCCCCACAGCTCCAGAGACTCTCCACAGCTCCAGAGGCATCCAGTCTCAGAGCCCCACCCCACAGCTCAGAGGCCCCCCACAGTCCCAGAGATACCCACAGTCCCAGAAGCACTGTACAGCTCATAGCCCACCCCCACAGTCTCAGAGGCACCCAACAACTCCAGATGCTTCCTATAGCTCCAGGGGCACTCCACAGCACCCCACAGCTCCCCACCGTTCCTACTGAACTGCCTCTGCTAAAGGAGCCCTGGAGTGCTGCTCTCAGGAGAGGCTGCCTGTGATAGATGGACTTACTGCTGTTGGAGGAGCCTGTGGATGCTGCTAGCATGCGAGGCTGCCTATTGTGTGTCTGATGTAGCTGTTCTCTAGCAAGCCAAGAGCAAAGGAAAGTCTTGCTTCAAGTGTAGCACATTTATTAGACCTATTTAATACTTTCTGTTTGTGTTCACCAAGCGCATGCTTTAAAAGACATGCCTTTTTGCAGCCTTGTCAATTTCCAAGGAACAATGCATGCTTTGTATTAACCATGTTGCTTTCCTTGCACATTTTTTGAGTAGATTTGTTCATACATATTAGTAATAGTTTAATTTTTATTTATTGCAATAATTATTTTACAGTTAGTGTATGGTGGAGGAGGAAGCAAGGCATGGGCATTTATATGTTGAAAGTCTTTTGACTTAAACTTGGGAGACTTCTGTGGTCAACCACATATACACGCTGGAATATCCCTGAACTTTGCTATCACAATTTCCAGGATGTGATTCAACTCTCCTCATCTGAAGGGAAGAAACTGTGATGCAGCCAAGCTGTGGCTTTTAGTGAAAATAAGTGAACATTTGCATGTAATTTGTGGCTAGAATGTGCTGAGACCCGTGATCTTCACTTGCTTTGTAAGCGTTCTGTCAACCACCGAGAGCCCCAGCCTATCCTGAGGATGGAAAGTGTTAGCTGCCTGTGTAAAAATGTCAGGACCTATTTCACACACGCACGCTGTACCAGAAAGGCTATGGAGATTTTCCCTCCGTTTTCCTCCTGTGGGGTTTCAGCAACATGCCTTCCCAGATATAGAGCAACGAGACTGTGTGTTGACGTTCTTGCAATTCTTGCATGAGCCTGTCACTGCCTACTTAGGATCTAGTATTTAAGACAAAGTTGGTTCTTAATTGACTTAAATTTAAGCTTCTACTAGGAGTGGGGGGGGGTTGTGAATGTCATCAAAATAAGCCAGAACGTTAGTACCTTTGACTCCCCACCTCCTTAGCCATGTAAAGGGCACACATCCAAATGTTTGAAGATATGTGCAGAAGAGAACTCACCACGTGGTAGAACCCACAGCCAAACAGAACACATATGTATATTCTTAACACTGGGAAGAGTCTTGAACAAGATCCAAATCCTTGTGTGGATTATAATTTGATGACAAGTTACATTACAGTAGAATCACCATCCATTTAGATAGTTCTGTAAGTTTTAGATGAGCTGTGGAACATCTTGAATTTGGTCAGTTTACTCAGCTTTGCAAAACTAAACTAACAGTTCACAGTCGTGAAACATTTATTTACCCGCATTGATTTCACTAAGATTCTTAGAGGCTGACGTTTTTCTTTAAAAGTACCTAGTAGCAGTATATGAACTGAACAGGTTATATTCATGTGTGTGTGTGTGTGCGTGTGTGTAAATATACATGTGCACACAATAGTGATAAAAAAGAATTTGGAAGAGAATGGGGAGAGGTACATGGGAGGGCTTAGAGGGAGGAAAGGAAGGGGAAATATTATAATATAATATAATATTCTCAAAAATAAAAAATGAAAAGCTACTGATCAACTAAATCCATCCTTGGCCTCTCTTCAGTGTTGCTAATTGGCAGAATGCCAGAGATACCGGAGTCCAAAAGACCTGAAGTTCTGTTTCTTTAGTTTCCAATTGGAAAGCTGAGGCTGGAGCGGAAGTTGCACAAAGACATGTAGTCGTCAGGTCTAGCTATCACAGATGCTCCCTAGTAGGAGAAGAAATATACCTCCAGATCCTAAATGCTGTGTGGCTCATGGAAATGCACTCTCACCAGTTGCTGGTTTTGCCCGTAGCTCGATGCCAATGGGGAACTGCTCATCCGCAATGCCCAGCTGAAACATGCCGGAAGGTACACCTGCACGGCACAGACCATCGTGGACAATTCTTCAGCTTCAGCTGACCTTGTTGTGCGAGGTAAGAGTTGCCAATAACTTAGATGAAAACAAACCCCCAGGTATTTGACATTTGTAATTTGAACAGCCTTCTGGTAACCCTGGATATCCAGCTCCTCATGTGTTTACGGTACGATTCCATGCTGCAGATGCGTTTCGGGTTTCCTCCCCACAGCTCGGGATAGCTTACACTAGACAAGTAGGAAAAGCACTCATTCTGTTTGTGCCACTGACCACGTGTCTTCTAGAAAGTTACACCGCAAGCCTCTTACTGACTGTGTTTAAAGCTAAACATTCACTAAGTTCTGTGTTCCCTTCTAATGCTTTTCAGTGTGCGGTATAATACAACTAACTAGCTTTTTACTTCAATTGGGGAAAAATTGATGGGCATTACTTACCTTAACCACAAATGTGATATATTTGTTATTGTTGTCTCAGAATTAAAATGTGGATTGATGCGTCACCATGTCGCCGTTTGCTGCTTATTGTCTACTACTGCTTTTGCTGGCGTAGGCGATGTAATCAAGAATGTGATAGACTAAGTGTGTTTGGCAAACACAACACCTTTGCCCCTCTGCTGTGGAAGAGAGTGCTCTGGAAAGAGAGCTAGCTGTGAACAGTTCTCCACTGGTTCACCGCCTGTACAAAGAAGGCATTCCTCCTAGCTCGGTTCCAAAGACATTCCATGGGTTGGCTGCAGACTCGTTACCTTGATGTCTTCCCATTTCTTGTAACCATATCCGAATATGCAGCGGCTCACAAAATGCTTTAGTATTTCCACATGTATTCTGTGACCTGGGATTCTTCTAATATTCTTTCTATGTCATTTTACCACCCTTCAAGGCCTTAGTCTAGGATTTCTCTGGTGGCTCACATATTGGTTCTTCTCTGAACCTTTAGAATTTCTATCCATTCATATCAACTTGTGTATAACTTATTATTGTCTACTATAAAAATCATGTGCATTTTGACTAATATTTCGTAAGTCACATAAACCCATGAAAATTTTATGACTACTCTTTTCTTAATTTTTTTAATTTTTGCACTTATCTTTTAGCATTTGAACATTGTTTAAGTGCTTATTTTTATGACAATTTTTAAAAATGAGATAAATACTTAGTAAATAAAATATTTGGAGCTTGTGCAACTGAATTCCCCCAGCCTTATAGCCATCTGAATTCCCCTCTAGAACAGCAAAAACAAAGAGTGAACCCTTGACCAACAGGAGGCAATGCTGAAAACCTTTCAGTCTCGTGAAGAAGTAGCAAGGACTTGACTGAAATTTCTCTATCCAAATGGGCTCATTTATCCATTCTGCAGACCATTTACTACAAATAAATTCCGAAAACCCCATTACCCAGTTCCAGGTGAACAGAACTTCTCATGAGTTCATCCTCTCCCTTCCTAGTAAATTGTTCCTTGAGGCATTGACTACCTTCCCAATTCATTAGAGAAAGAAACAAGTTTACTTTCCTCTTTAACCAGACACAAGCTACAAGCCCATTTTGGACAGGACCCTAAGTAAGGAAAGTACTAAAATCACTTAACATATTTTAAGAATAAGAATCAGTGCTACCAGAGGGTTCATGTAGCAATGCATGAACATTCATGTTCTCAGAATCATGATAAGATCATTATCATACATGATGGAAGGTGTTTTATGTACAGATGCTTAGTAATTAATACTAATCCATTGTTTATATTTTTACAGAACCAAAACTAATTTTAAAAAGATGCTATAATAGGTAATATGTGGAAATTTAAAACTGAAACACTTGTGTGGCGATTTTTGGTTCTAAGGAGAAAGGTACCTGGCAAGAGTCTAGCAAGTGCACTCAGGAGATGTATGGTGCAGCACTTCAGGCCCTGGCAGTGGTGGGGGCTGCACAGGGGAATGGATGGTGCTGTCTACTCCTTGAAATCTGCTCAGTCACAGACTCTCCAACACTAGAAAGGTGTCTATTATGTGTAACCAGTAGACAGACTAAGTTCTCCAGAGCTTATGTATGTCACAGTGTACACACTGTAGAACTTCTAAATGTCTCATACATTTGGATTCTCGATATTGTGTCTGATAAAACAAATAATGTTCTTAGTAATGTATCCATCTAATTGTACTTTTGCATCTAGTTCAGGAAGTCATAAGCTGTGTAATTATTTATTTCATGGATAAGAACAAAAAATTAATAAGCTTCACATAATGAAACCAAAAGCATGCTTAGAATATAAATTTGAGTCAGGCATGGCGGCATATCTCTTTACTCTCAGCAGAGTGGAGGCAAAGGCAGGTAGAATTCTGTGAGTTCCAGCATGACTTCGTCTACATAGACTGTAAGTTGCAATTGGAACACCAGTGTGTACCCCATTCTTTAATAACAAGCACCCACTTCTCAAAACATAATGGAGTGTATAGCCCATTCTTAATTGATTTTTTTCTATCTAGGCTCTTGGCTACCCAAGGTCAATAATAATCTAAATATATTAAATGGGTAACTTCAGATACAAGTAATTCATGCTCTTTAAGGAGTATACTCTTGTGTGTAGCACGACGAAACCACATGCATCCCACTCCATCCTGCCTGGAATGTGTGAGTCATTCTCTGATCAGTGTATCATGTTTTATAGCCACGGTTCTCAGCCTGGAGGTTGCAACCCCTTTGGGAGTGGAATGACCCTGTCACAGGGATCATGTAAGATCATCAGAAAACAGATATTTATATTACATTTCACAATGGTAGCAAAATTAGAGTTGTGAGGTAGGAATGAAAATAATGTTACAGTTGGGGTTTATCACAATATGAGGAACTGTATTAAAGGGTCACAGCCTTAGGAAGCTATACACTGTTGAATAGCCTGCCCACTTGGTACTTGCTTAGTAGCCATTTGTTGTATTCACATAACCTTGATCCCATTTAATAATGATTCCAAAGCACAAGTTTTATTGTACCATAGCTTCATAATTTTGTGTTAGTTATTAATCTCTTCATGTATTAGCTTGAAGAAAATGAATGCAGAGCAGAAAATGTCAGTGGCCCACAGCTTGTGTGCATGTATATGAGTATGTATTTGTGTGCACATGCAATTATAATGAAAGAGTGGGCACATGCATGAAGATTCATGAAAGTAGCATATATCAGAAAATAGAGCATGCCTTTACTATTGTAAATTAATTTAAGAATGGGCACAATTAATTAAATCTAAATACCTTTTTATGGGTCTGTTTTCCAATGCAATAGCACAATACCTGAACTAAGATAGTGTATAAAGAAAAGAGGCTTATATACATCGGAGATTATGAGGATGAAAGCCCCACTCTGTCAGTGGCTCAGCTCTCGTGTGTGTGTGTGTGTGTGTGTGTGTGTGTGTGTGACTAATACCATGAGACTGTTATCAAAACAAACAGAAAGAAGCACCCTCCATGACCTAATACCTCATGATAGGCCCTATTTTGTAAAGGTTCAGCCATTGGGAAACCAAACTCCCCACAGGTAAAATCTCAGGGAACCATACAAACTGTATGCAAACCTTAGCAGCCTCTAAAGAAACAGCACGGTGAATGCAACTGGATCTATTGCATGGGACGTTCTGCTTAGAGGAGCTGATCTGCTGCATGTTGATGAGGTCTAAGGAATAAGGGAAAAGGCAGCATTGTTGGCTGAAAACAACCATCAAAATGGCACCAGTACTTAGGCAGAAGACATCATCTGATAAAAAAAAAAAAAAACAAACTTGAATGTATTTAAACACGAATTCTGTATAAAGTGGCTTAAAGAAGAGAGGAGAAACCATTGGGCAAAATCTGATCCACCGGTTCTACTCAAGGTGGAAACTGGGGCTCACACAGACCTGGACCATTTACTCTCCCCATGCTGCCTTTTCTATCACTTCTGTCTATCCGTGTTGTTGATATTCCTGTAACATTTATGCCACATAGTGATTATCTCTATGAGAGGCTTTGCACTTCAGGGAGTATGCTCCTAGAATTTCAATACACAAAATTCAAGACGTGGATAAAACTCCGACAAAAAGAAAAGATAATTCTCTCTCTAACTCAGAGGGTCTTACACTCAGCTCTCTCATGGTCCCAACAAACTGATAAATCAAGTATGAAATTATGTAAAGGATACACCAAGTAACAAAGGAAGCATGTGGCGATAAAAGATTCAAGAGGAAGAAATGAAAACAACACAAATCAAGCCAACATTCAAGGGATAGTTATTAAAGTACAACTTAAAATAATCATGCTGAAATTGGGAAATTATTCAGAGTCAAAATGGTGCTAATCAAAAAAGCTAAAAAAATTGAGTAGTTAGAAGGGAGAAGAAACGCCTTTAAGTGGTTTAAATGCACCATCATTGAAAATAGAAATCCCGAAGATAGTGCCTCAGTGACAGACAAGGGATGGATAAGAAATCTGGAAGTCACACTTGATAAAATCATATTTTTCATCATAAAGAATAAAAAATAAGACATTAAAAATGATAAAGACATTGAATATGTAGCTGAGCCTATGGCGTGGACCTCTGGGCTTAGCTATTTGAGGATCTAAGAATGACTTTATCTAAGAACTTTGACACCAGCCTTTCAAATATTGCTAGACCCAAATGGAAAAAACACTGAGGATATAGCAAGAAACTCTTGTTTTCCAATTGAATTAAGGAAAAAAATAAAAGAGGAGAAAAACACATTCCAAGACAGGATGTAGACAAATTTGAGGAGTTCAAAGACAAGCAGGATCCCTCCTGTTCAAGAATCACAAAAATAAATAAAAATTAAACTTCAGAAAACCAAAAGCAAATGCAGTGTTATACAGTGTTAACAGTGAAAACTATCTTCTTCACAAAGATACAATGGTACATGGAGAGTAGGTTATTTGGTAGCAATAGTAACAAGATGAGTGGGATGCTGGCCCACGCAATGGCCCCCAGTGACTCTTGTTTCTTGCTCAGCAACCTGAATATAACCACTGTCATGTTTGTTTACTCTGTGGGTCAGCAGAAGTGATTCTTCAGGATCAGTGATGAACAATATTTTTCCTGCTCCCCGGCCTGAGGACTGAAGGCTGCCCTATCAGAAGCAGATGTCAAGGACCCCTTGGAGAAGTCCACAGGAGGAGAGAATGTGCTTCCCCCATGCCTTAAGCTGATTTACCAGTGATTGGAGGGAAATATCGAGGGCATGTGATTCTTGCGGGCACCTTGATTGTAGTGTTCAACTACCAAGAGAAACTGACCAAGAACCACTCAGATCAGACATTATAGAATGATTCCTCCACCCACTGACACTATGAGAGACAGTAGTGCTGCTTGTCTTTAAGCTGCTGGGCTTGGGGATAATTTGTTATGCAACAATATAGGGCTAATACAATAATGGATTATTCCCATTAATGTGCGAAAGAAGAATAACCATCCACTATCTACTTGTCTACACAATGGGGAACGAGATATATCAAGACAATTACAAACAGCTCCTTGCCCATGAAACCAAATGACTCAATAGGAAACTGGACAAAAAAATGTGAACAGAAACTGTAAATAAACACATCAAGTGTCTCACATGATGAGCCATTAGGAAAACATATATTGGAAATCCAGGGAAATGCCAAGGCAGACTCATTAAAAAGGCTACAATTTAAAAATGATGCAGACCGACTCGTTCACGTCTGAATAGAGTAACTTCCAAGGGAGCAGGCATGCTGAAAATAGTGGCTCTGAGCATACGGCTGTGCTCACCGCAGGATCTGCACTCAAGGTGTCTATCCCACAGACATAAACATTTATGCACATAAATATGTATATATTAGAAGAAAAATGACAAGTATCAAAAGTGAAACACAGATACACAAAAATATGAATGAAATGTTCATAATGTCTTCATTTATAATACTAAAACCTGGAAACAACTTAAGCCGCCTTCAGTAGTTAAATGGTTAGAGAAATTCAGTGGAGTATGACTCCACAAATATGAGGCGAATGCATTTATCTTAAGGGATTTGTACTGATTAATTCGCATTCCCAAAGTAAGTATATTCACATTTTCAGTGGACAGGTAATCGAGAGTGATGAGCGGCCTGGTTTGTGAACACAGTAGGTGACCTTATGTTGAAGCTGTCCCCTGTATGCCACACAGGTGCGTAGGAGGCAAAGCGAACTTTGCTTAGGAAGAAACAAGTTACTGAGAGTAGGGGGAGGCACCTGCAAACGGCCCCTCTGAGTGGGGCCGGCCAATCGCATCCACATCAGGTTTGAGTTGTGACATTGTTCTTTAGTTTTGTGAACTGACATCCTGGTGGGAAAGTGAGGAATGGGCAAATCTCTCAGTATTTTCCATAGCTGTTTGTGAATCTATAATTATCTCCTAACAAAAATTTCAAAAACCCTGGACCTAAGATACCAAGAACTGTAACAGAGATACATGCAGTGTGTGTTTGAAGTGACAGCGCCCAAGTGCCTTCTACAAGGGTAGATCCAATTAGCCTCCCACATGGGTAGTGCAGGGTGGGACTTGAGTTTGGGGAGCAGTGTTGATGAGTAACTGAAGTCTTTGTCCCTACCATGTAGTCCTCTTTTCCCCTTCTTTGTACCTCCCTGTGTCTTCTACAAGTAAACAGCAAATGCATGTTCGCGGGTTGCCACAATGGGATACATTGGATTCGCAGCGTTCTGTGGCAACCAGGTATTGAAATGGCCCAGTGTGACAAGTCTGTGTATGAAACTCTTCTCCAAGACAGCTGTATATTTGGGGCTGTTGTCCCCACAAATCCTTGGTACTGAGTTTGCCAATCATATTACATTGTTCATAATGTGTGCTTTTGGGATAGTTTGAAAAAAGATATCAGCTTTTCTTCTAGTTTGTCAATGAAACAGATGTGCAACTCACTCAGTGGGTCTTGACCACTTTCTGGTGATGTTAGAGGGACACCATTCAGGGTGGGGGCTGTGTGCTTTTCCCTGGAAAGCAGGCTGCAGGGCACCAGGAATAGTCCGACCGCAGAGGAAAGGGTAGCTGAGGTTTGTTCTATGATAGGGCAATTTTAGTTAAGCATTGTCACACTAAAAGAGACAAGATTGGCTTTAAAATCCTGATCACAGAGCCACTTGACCTGTGTCTCAGTGACAAGGGAAACCATCCATCCACGCATCCATACAACCAACCAACCAACCAACAAAACAAAGCAAAATTAAGAAAAGAAATGAAGGAAAAAGATAATCAAATCTCTCAGCGGGAGCACAAATGCAAATGTGGAAATTATTTCAGAGAATAACAGCGTTCCAGGCTCAATAACATTGAAATTGGTTTTAGAATATTTCACTGAAAGCTGTTGTTTGGAGAAAGGTATTGACACCAATCAGAAACAATGCAAAGTTGAGTGAGAGAAGCCAGCTGAGAATCAACCTTAATGCAGAGGTGTGGGCTGTATCCTTTTACAGCATGGGTCCCAGCCCCCTGACTAAGGAGCTGTGAGGAAATAAAGAAAAGACAGGCACACATACAGAAAAGAACTGGGTCTGGTGATCTGGGCTCTCACGGAGAAGCTGCAGCACCCTGGAAGCTCAGCATGTTGAGTATACACAGTGGAGCAGGGAGGCAGAGTTACTCCATAGAGACGAGACCAGCCTGCTCGTCTCGGTAGGAGTAGCCTCTGTCCAGGAGCCATCTTCAGGCATCAAACATCATGGAAGGGAAAGTCACAGTGGATTTTACTGCACACACTGTCAACATTTATACTCGGACCTGAGGGAGGCTTGGCCACTCCCATGGTGCTAAGGGACTCTTCCTTGACATGACTGTACTGTGTCAACAATGCGCACTCACCAAGGACTTCCCTTCCTCTGGGCGACACCCTGCTCCCCGCAGATATGTGTGACATAGTCAAAGTATTAGAAAATGCTTACTGTTTAGATCTTTACTGTGAGAATTGTTTTGTATTAATTCAAAAAAGCACTCTTGCCCTTTAGGTATTTTATATGTCTCACAAAAACCTATCCTAAGAAGCCTGCTAAACATTTGTGTAGTCCTGATACCTGTAAAAAAGAAAACAGCTTCCTATTACAGTGACAAAAAACCAACAGCTTAGAAACAAGAAAATCTATTCTTGTTCTTAATCTCACACATTTCAATCTATGCTCAGTTGGGTTCCTTGTCCGACCCAAGGCAGATTATCACCTCAGGGAGCACAGGATCTCATGGTGAGTGGGAACAAAGAGACACAAAGCTAAGACCCCCATATCCCTCAGGGTCTGCCCTTAATAATTGAATTGCCCTCCACTAAGCTCTTCCTCCTCAGAGTTCCCCTCATCACTGGCAAATAGCATCAGAACTTGGTGACCAAGCCCTGAGATCCTAAGCTACACACCCATGCTCATTTCAGGTGGCTTCATCAAGTGAGAGAGTGAGGTTTGTGAGCCACCCTTGTGAATCTCTTTTAAGCACTGTGGAGTTAGTAAACCCAACCTTATTCACGAGCAGTTGCTTACTTCTTACAGTTACCGTTCTCCTTAATGTAGCAAAACAAAAGCAACATTGAAAGGGGGTGGGTATTTTGTACCTGTACAATTCCAGGGTACAGTCTATCATGGTGGGAAAGTCATTCCACCAATCATGGATAGCATAAAGGCAGGAGCAGGAGATGACTGGTCACCATGCATCCACAGCCCGAAAGAAAAGAGAGACCACTTGCTGGGCAGAATATCACAGAGGAGGCAACCTACACATCTCATGGCAAGTGAGAATGAAGGGACACTGGCAGAGGCCCCCATACCCCTCGGGGCCTGCATATGCACCAGCTTTCCCTGGTTTTCAGCTTATTTTATCCTTTGTATGCAGTTAAGAGCCTCAGTCCATGTGATGGTGCAGTCTTCAGTTAAGGCGAAACTTCCCACCTCAATTGCCTAATCTAGATAAATCTCCTGTCAGGAAAGTCTAGAGGTTCTGTATACCAGGTGATGCTAGGTCTTGCCAACTGGACAGCCAAAATGAACTATTAGATTATTGATCAATAAAAGGTTAAGTCGCCAACTTCTGAGTTATTTAGGATTCTAAATGGAAAATCAGGGATCTTGTATATCAGTGAATGCAATAGGGCTCAAAAATCTTTTAAATTTTGTAGAATTCTTGGAGGTAGGTCAAGAACTAAATTTCTATAGCATTTGTCATAAATATTCAATTATTTTATAGAGCCCTTATATCTGATTTATCATTATTGAATAATCAACTAGGCTGAAATTATTTCAAAGGAACCTCAAGTCACTTTATTCCTCAGAAAGTTAGGGAGAACAGGCACAAATGTTTCATGTAACACACATGTCACATGAGGAGTGAAGGTATAAATGCAACTTCCTAAAACACACATACACACACATATATAACACACACATTACACACACACCACACATACCACATACACACTACACACATCGCACTTACCACACACACATGCACACCCTCACACACACACACAAACACACACACACACAGAGCATGGGCAGAGACCTAGGTAAGAGATAAACATGTAAAGGCAAAAAGATTAGTGTCCAGCTTGAATGAAACTAAAGAGGTAGCTTTTTGAAATGTCTGGGCCAGAAAAGACACATTTCACCTCAGATTCTTGGATGACAGGCCGAGTTTTCCACTTTCTCCGGCCAAGGAAATCTTGCCACAGAGACAGACTGGAGGTGCTGTCTCATCAGCCTTGCAGGACTGAGACAGCAAAATGGCCCTTGCTGCCCACACTGGCTGAAAGAAGGACCAACTAGGCGCCATTCAGAAGCATTTTGACCCAACTCCACACTAAACCACAGCTACACTGGCTATTAATAGCGAAGCTGGCCCAGAAATTAAGCATTTCCCTTTCTGCTGAGAATCAACTAATTCAGGTTGAGAAAATGCTGTTAAGAGCATCTCTCCACAGCGGTTCCTACTAAGGCTGAACATTGGAAATGAGTACAGGTCTGGTCAGAAAAGCACAGGATGTGGAAAATGACTGGCTGTTTAAAATTAGAACCTACTGTCTTGTTCAATATATTCTTAAAAACTCAAAGAAAAACTTTTGCAAGTACTACTGCGATTTAAACTGCATTAGCTGTGAAATTTTATTTCTCTGTATAAGCTGAAGGAAAATGGCTTACTTTCAGTCTCTGTCTTTGAGAAACTGGTCAGATTTTGATGAAAGGAATTTCTCGTTGCTCTGTAGTTGATCCGTGTGCACAACTTCCTTTAAAAAATAATCGAGGACCAGAAAAATCGAAGCAGTCAAGAACCTTTGGGGCCTGTGACTGTTCAGTGTCCACTGTAGTGCTAAGACACATTTTGCTTCTATGTGTGTGTCCTCACTGGACAGCGATGCCAAATTAAGCTGAGGATCATGCAAATTATATCCATTTTAGAGAAGGCACAAATAATGAATGGCACCAAAAATTCTTGTAGGTAAATAAAGATCAAATGGATCGTCTTTAGAAGATAATTTGAATTATGCTGAAGAATCATTGTTTTTGCAACTCACTCTTTATATTATGATGATACAGAGTAGGAATAAAAGATAAAAGCAATATATATGTATATATATATAAACATAATTTAATGTATATGATTCCCTGCTATATTGTGATGGATACATTATGCACTATGGAGCAGATGCTATGACAATGTAGGTACTTTAGAACAGCAAGGTTTGAGTCAAGACAATCTGATGGCAACTATCAATACAGGCTGACTATTGTAACACAAAATAATGGAACACTGATTCAAATACAGTTAGTGAGAGAAGCAATCGACATGGAAATTCAAATGAAGGCCCTTTTCTATTTTTTTTAATGTACTACTACAGAAAGTCACCAAACAGATTTGACAGCTCTATTATTGCCCATTGTGTGTGCATAGTTGGACTGATGACAAAGGGACATTCTGCTAACTTACATGTAGCTTAATGCAGATATAAATACAATAACAAAAATAGTAAATATAGTACATCAGGTGATGTTAAAGCTTAAATATTGATCTTGTTTTCCTGTGGCCTTTGTTTTGTGTTGAC
Source organism: Dicrostonyx torquatus (assembly GCA_028555095.1). Classification (NCBI taxonomy): domain Eukaryota; kingdom Metazoa; phylum Chordata; class Mammalia; order Rodentia; family Cricetidae; genus Dicrostonyx; species Dicrostonyx torquatus. The sequence goes on along the minus strand of JAQHUG010000053.1, from coordinate 6,577,083 downwards.
AACACGTGCCTCACATAGTTTAAAGTCATGAGGCTGAGAAGGTTGATCTGCCGGTGAGCGTGCACACTATTCTTGTAGAGGACCTGCATTTGATTCCCAGCATCCATGTTAGCTGGCTTTTAACATCTTATTATTCCAATTCTAGGAAATCTGACATCTCTGGTCTCCTCAGACAACATCACTCATGCCCATAACCACACACAGAGCTGCACATAGTCATGGAATCAAAAAGAATAATTCTTTAAACATAAGCACTCAAAGTGAGTGAGGGTGATACCTCAGATGGTAAAGCCAGTCTCCAGATCATAGATTTAGAAATGCAAGGGTGGTGAATTATATTTGTTATCTCAATGTCTTGGAGTCACAGAGGTGGGTCCTAGGGGTTCACTGGTAATCCTGCACACCCCAGTTTGTGACGTTGGGGCCAGTGCGAGAACGTATCTCAGAATGAAATGTCCTCTCCACATGCACACCACACACACACACACACACACGATCTTTTTAAATGTTTCAGATTACAAAGTGAAAAAATTTCCTACACTCTCTTTCCAAGCTTTCTGTTATGGGTAGTGCTGGCACTATTAATCTCATTTCATCGACAAAAGGAATTTTAGAAAACTTTCTCAACTGTCAGAGCATAGCACCACCAGAACCCGGTGGATGCTGATGCTTCAAATTAAAATATTGACTTCGCCTTTCTCTCCTTTATATTTAATGAACAAATGAACAAAATAGACAATGGATTTTTTAAATGTTAATCTCTATCAACGTTGGAACACGTTCTTTATATAAGCTCGATCAAATTATTCTCCCCAGTGCCACCAGTTATTAATAATCCAAAGTATGAGGTTATTTAAAATGATAATTTCATTAACATCATCACTTTTCCATTCATTTTCTTGATCAAAAGAAGACAAAAGCATCAGCTTTACTGTTGAAGATCATACATGGGAAATATTGCTTATGTAAAATCCCTCTCAAGCGGAACCATTTTCTTTGTGGCATCTGCCACGTTTAGTTTCAAGAAAGTGCACTTCTCTCCTGGGGATGCCATGGCATGCTGGCTTCTACCTGCCACCAGCCACCCCCTCACACACACCAGCTCTCCCATTGCTTCCTAGGCACACAAAGCCAGGGAGGACGCCTGGACAAAGCTGTTACCTGCTCACAATAGGTGAAACTACAATGACTAGTTTAATGCTTTGGATCCTCTCTCTGTTAACTGTTACTGGGATGAAATGTATTGTACTCTGAGGGAAAGAAGGTGTGATTAAAGGTTGGAGAAATGAGTCTAGAATTTCTCTTGATGTCTACAAAGGCAGCTTTTTCACTTCCGGTGTCCTCCACTTTCTCTCAAAGTGATTTCATGATCCCGCTGTGTGAAGTCCACTTTAGGGCTGTGACTTCTCACTAGGTAAGAACAGGAAGACAGTTTTGACACTTTTCCCTGTCAGAGAGCTTTTCCGTCATGGGGATTTACTGTATTTCCTTCTCACAGGTAATTGCAAATTCTAACAGAAACCCCAAATTACTCTTTCCCAAGCAATAAACTGCTTTGGTTGCTAATTCCCTAGTGCTTTCTGTCAGTGGTAGTCACAGTGTGGCTCAGGACAGCCTGAAGACGTAAGAGGACATTTGTAGACATTTGTTAGTTCATTCCTGGAGCAGTACCCCAGTGTTCCAAAGGGCATTGGAATTCTCAAGAAAGTAACCATATTGCAGGGAACACTTGAAATCCACATAGTTCTTAGGAAATGCACCTAGTTACAAAACGTGTATTGTTTTTAGAAAAAAATATATTCCTTACAAAAATTCACTAGGCACAAAGTTTCTGAGGGATGAGTTTGGGATGGGGAGGGGACAAGAGAATAGCAGGTGTCCTGTTAAGGTCAGGTAGAGGAATGGTGCCCAGGCTCTATAGCACTACACCTTTGACAGCCAAAATATAGCAGCGAATAATGTGCTGGGTATAGTTTTCCTTCTACAAAAGTTAGAAGAAAGGTTTCAAGTGTTTCCTCCATCAGGAAATGGTAAACGTGTGCAGAGATACGTATGCTTACCTTCTTGCAACATCATAGAATATATGCGCGTGGTGCATGGCAGCCCATAAATACGTAGATTTTCACAGATGGGGTATAATAATGGATAAAGTGTGCACATCTTTTGAATTCCCAATACTATTAGTAAGAATTTGCTTGTGACAAACCAGAGGACAGGAGCCCTCTGTGAATATGGAAGAGTTTGGGTCCGTGAACCTAAAGAACAAACCTCTAAACAGCAGCTCCCAGCATTCCTAGTGTCTCTCAAGGAGGAAGCTTTATCTCCACTTCAAGAATTTCTTCACGTTCGGAGACTGTTGTGGATCTAATACGTTAGGTTCCTCTGGGGTCTTGGATTTAAACAACCTACAAGAACACAAAGACATCTCAATGTGGAGAATATGCCCTATGTGACTGGCTCCAGCCCCTCTGTCTCCACTGCCCCTCTCTGTCTCCACTCCCCGCCTCAAATCGCAGAGAAGCTACTCTCCAATAGTACAAACTGCCAAAGCCTTTTCTAATTATATAGTTTCATTAACACAACATGTTAAGTTGTCTAAAAACTTGGTATTCAGTGATGGTAAGGCTCTGGCCTTCAGCATCAGGCAATCAGGTATTAGCATTCATTGGTTCCACTGAGAACAAGAGGTCTCAGGCTGCCCAGTCAGTGAGCATCCGTTGCTAGATTTACAAAAGGAAATACTAGTATACATTTTTATGAATATCTTTCTCTTAGAATTTGAATCTAAAGTCTTTCTTTCTTCTTTCTTTTTCTTTTGTAATTACAAGTTTTAATAAGTAGACCTGCATTGGACAGAATGAAATTTAAAATCCAGAAGTTTCAACTTTCTTTTTTCTTTTTCTTTTTTGTTTTTTGTTTTTTCATTTCCTTCCGTTATCTTTCTTTGTGTGGATGTGGGGGGAGTTGTGTAAGTTCTGGCTTTTTTTGCCAGCGGGTTCTAGTTACAAGTTACTAACTTCAGTTACCAACTTCAGTCAGTGCTGAGGGGGAATGGAGGGCCCCTGGACCAATGCCCATTATGTCAGCTTCTCTCCTTTGGGCAAACATCTTTGGTAGCTAGGTAGCTCTTTATGATTTCAACTGTCAAGGACACATGGCAAGTCCCAAAGCGGGTGATTTCCTGCCCAAATTGAGCATCTGGACATTCCCTTCAGCATTAATCTTTCCTCTTGCAGGTAAAAAGAGAAAAGATGGCAAGAAAAACATGGTGGACCCCTTTTTCCCCGTCTGTGCCAGCCTGCCTCCAACCTGGTGATCTGGACACTCACCTGTTGTGGGGAAGTCCCCCATCCCCCAAACTTAAAAAAAAAAAAAGTGCCAAACTAGATCTGACTAATTAAGCCAACCTTATCGCTTTTCCCATTCCATTCCGCATCCTAGTTTGTAGAGGATGTTTGAGACTTAACATGCTTTGAAGTGAGATGTTTTAAAATACTGGATTAGCTTCACTAACACCTGAAAACAACGCCTAGCATACTAACCGAAGGCATCATATACTAGCCCAGCAAAAGTCCCATGTTTCCTATCCTGTTTTTCTTTGAGATTATCTATCTCTGAATTTAGCCCATTACCCCCAAAAGTTAAGAAGACCTGATGGCATATATAAAGGGGAGTGTTATGCTACACGAGCTGTTTATTTTATTACAGCAGGTAATGAAGTGTTGCTGTCCAATTCACCAATCATTTTAATTGGAGTGCAAGCTGGGTGGGGCCACACTACTAGTGACTTTCTTATCTAAGGCTGTCTTCCACACTTTGGAGGAACAGTTGCAAAAAGCTATGAGCCAGGGATCATGACCTTCATGTGTCTGGGAGCAAAGTCTGTGTTTGGGAAGGGAACTTGGACAGTGTATAGAGAAAGATTCACAGGAAGATGGCGACTTCTTCAAGAGTATGCTTTCACATTAAACTGTTGTCACTCCCACCATGATCCATCTTGGCCTTTTCCTTCAGGGGGAAGGTTGGGGTTTGTATCAGGATTGAGCTGAAGGGAAGATTGAAACTGGATGTGAATTCTTCATTGGACTGCTTGCATTTCCTCTGATTTTTTTTTCTATTTGGAGAGAAACCAAACTTAAATTTAAAATTCTTAACGTTTTTCAAAGAAGTAACTTTGTCCTTCTTAGATAGTTTTATGACTAGCAATGAGATATTACTTAGATGTTATTTAGTCCTTTCATTTAGTGCTGAGTGTCCCCAGCAACTTCCCCTGTGGTTGGAAAAGCTCAGGAACCATTTGAAGGACAATTACAATGGGTGGCTATGCTGCCAGTGATTTTCAGAGGCCAAGGATATCTAGATCTCTTATTTGCATCCTTTATATCTTCTAGATGTGCTTGGCATAAAAAAAACTACCTATATAAATTTCTTTTTTAGTAAATATTTAAAATTATTTTGAGGGTTTTGTGTGTGTGTGTGTATAAACATCACCATGGAAACACATGTGAGTCTCCACTTACGACATTTTCTTATATAATCTGTATCTGAGGTGATATCTCCAAGACCAGACAAGAACAAAAAAAGACTGAAAATTCAGAAAGAAATATCATGATAGGAAAAGATTTGCTCATGTTTAGACAAGAAAGGTTTCTCAGCTTCAGTAACTTCCTCTTGCCTCCATCTCATTTCTAAGTGGGGTAGAAGTTCTTTTAAAAAAAAATGCCACAGGATGTTCAGTATTTATTTCTGTCCTACTGTTGCTAAAATTTGAACAGCTGCATGCCACACTGACTTGATTTTATAGCATTACAAATTGCCATTATCCTCACAAATTTTCTGATATTAGCAAGCCTGTTGTAATGAAGGGGGGGTTGGTAAAGGAGAAGCATTTGGTCAGCTAAAGTTTACATATTTTCTTCTCTATTGACCAGTTTTATTTTGAGATTGTTTTAATCAAATAAAGGGTGATGGTTTTGATGATTTTTGTTTTTTCAGCCTCTTCAAACTTTTCAAATGACTACATCACTTTGGTAAATATTAACAACGGATACAGAATGTGTTCTGTGATGCAATGTCTTGTTTTGTTGTTGATGATTTGTTTTGTTTCATTTTGTTTTTAATTACAAACTGGCCACTTTTCAGAAGAAAGAGAATGCCCACATTGGAATCATGTTTATTTAAAGAATAGGTAATATAACACAGGTTCTTTGGAAAGGTTTAGCGGGAAGCATTAGAAAGCCCTTCACGTTGCAGACACATGACCTGAGCTTTCTGATTGACATTTCCCAATTTAGTTACACTGTGCTAGGAAAGTTGGTTCCCTATCATGACTGCATTCTGACAGACTGCTCAAGTGGTTCTAGCAATCGTCTTTCCAGACCGGAATTCTTTTATAAAATACACTAATACCAGCTGTGAGGAGCACTGGCTCTTTCTTCATCTACCAGTAGTCAATGATATAGCAATAAAATGAGTAAAGTTCAAGAGTAAATTAGCGAAAGAAACTATGGATGTGACACCTCCTGGATAACGGACAGTTCTATATTCCTTCACTGGGTAACAGAACTGCAACCAGCTTCAGTGGTCATTTGTGGACTCCCCAGTGCCTGTGGAAAGGAGGCTGGTACCTAGCTGTGCTCTATCCTACAAGGATGAAGGGTGATGGCTCAGAGCATCCTCTGTCAATGATCTCAGAGGACACAAAAGCAGGAGAGAAAGAACGTGTGGATGGCAAACAGAAAGGGTGGAGCCAGTGGTCGGACAGGAAGAGCAGTGTATGTCTGTGCCTCTATCTGAGTAGCACAGGAAGATACTCCTAGCCAAGCAGGGGAAGACTGTCCTCGCACCATCTGGCTGGATCAGAAAACAGAGATCAGCCTGTCTGTAGAGATGTGACATGAACTCAGAACTATGCAGTGTAGAATACCCCGAAGAGGCTGTGAGGCAACTGAAGTCAGAGACGGATGAAAACCAGAAAACTGCTTTTGCCAGCTTTATTCTCTTCTCTATCTCTTTCTCACCATTTTTCTCCTTCCTCCCTTCTCCCTCCCTCCCTCCCTCCCTCCCTTCCTTCCTTCCTTCCTTCCTTTTCTACTGTTTCCATCTCCCCAAGTATTTAATGATGGTAAGAAAATTAATAACTTGACTTTGCTAGAGCTAGTCACAAAAATATATCAGTTCATCACCTGCTGTAAGTTCTTTTCTTCCATATAATATTTTCATTAATGTTTGAGAATGTCACACATGCATACAATGTACTTTGATCATATGTATCCCCACTTCTCCCCCAACCCATCACAGACCCCCCCCAACCTCTCTTCGCAACTTCAGGCCCTTTTTTTAAAATGTGAAGCACATACACTCATGGTGTCGAACCACCCACTGGAGATGACTGACCTACCAGAGGCTACACCTTTGAAGAAAGCTGACTTTCTCCCACCCCAGCAACAGTTACCTTTCAATATTGGCTGATGGAAACCATGAGCCTCTCCCACCTCAAGGTTGGGATGTGGCTGCTTTGCTTTTGCTCTACTTTCTGTAGGCACCCAAGGCTGCTGTGAGCTCATGTGTCCATCTTACCAGTCTTTGCCCTGGTCTTCTCAGACCTCTGACTCTTACAATATTACACCCCCCTTTCCGGGGTTGCCTATGAGATTTGGAGAAAGCCACTTCACATCTTTAATGATTAAGAGAAAGAAACAAATCGAAGAATAAAATAATTCAAATTCCAATGCCCCTTCCAAATGATGAATTTTTATATTTTGTGCTAATGTAACTTTGATATGAATATGTGCTCATAGAAATTATGTTCTTCTGCACGAGGTGTCCTAAGAAATGCTGACTGTATGGCAAATGCTGGAAATGTGTGCACTGGCCATTGATTGTGTAGTCCCTGATATCAGTTCTTTCCAAAAGGATTTATTGAGGGTACACAGTGACGAGAGGAAAGAAGGAAGGGGAGATAGGAAGGAAGGAAGGGACCTTAAAGTCACCATTGTGTATAACCCCTAGAGACCTTAAAGGCACAATTATGTGTGACCCCAGGGACCTTAAAGGCACAATTATGTGTGACCCCAGTGCCTCCACATCCCATTGACAAGAGGCTCAGGAGAGGGCTCTGCTTGTTGGGTGCCTTCTTTTGTTCTAGGTTAAACAGTTTCTTTGTCTCATTTTCTACCACAGCACTGTCATTCTGGGGGAAAAAAAAACCCAGCCAAGTAACACTAACATCCGCTGCCTCCAACGCTCCTGTGGGAAGCACAGCAGCCTGGCCTGGGGGCAGCTCAGGCCATCTAGAATTCCATGCTCCACAGTAGCTGTACAGTCTGGATTTTCCCTCTCTTCCATCAAATGCCACAGAAAACACGTCATTTTCTGGGGTCCCTGCTGCTTTCCGATGATAAATTAGCAGCTCTTGTTAAGAGTAATCACTGCTTCCCAGAGCCATGACTCCTAGAAAGCTTGCCGCTTGCAGCTGACATTTGCAAGGGTTCTGAAGGACTAGGCCTGCCTGGAACCAAATTCTTTAAGCTTGTTATTTCAGTCACAACAACAGTCTACTGATGAACTCACATTACTCCCATTTTACGTTTCAGAAAGCAAGAACGCCTTAGCTTAAAAACCCTGACCACATTAAATTATATATGAATTTTAAAGGCATGCTTATTTTGAACTGTCAAATTCCAACTGTTTCATATTAGGAGGTTTTTCCCTCTGAGTGAAATCTTTATCTTTGGAGACAAATACAAGAAAAAACTAGGTGAGAGCCTAGAGGGACGCCACAGCCATTAAAGGCTAAGGCTCAGAATAAGAGGTTATGAAGCAGAAAAGTCTATTTTATATTAGATGGAAGATTGCAAAGAATATTCTTACAACAGGGTTTTTGGGGTGCTGGCCACTCCTTTCATCCCCTCCCTCAGTTCCACCTCATGGTCATACAGCCTCTCAGTGTTGGTGTGTTAATGAAGAGTGCATTTTTACTGTAAGTACTTCAGCTGTGATCACTTCATTTATGTGGTCACCAATGGACCCTAACAAGAGAGGCGTGAATTCACTATCAATATGACAAATAACCACCATATATTTGCTCAATAATTGTTTTTCAGACACTGGGCAACTCAACACAATTATGATGCACACATTGTTCCTAACAAATATACTAGCATATCCATCATCATCCGTTCTCTGTGAGATGTTGCTCACCTGAAACTCCAAGAATTTCAGAGAAAAACAGCAGGGAAATGCTGTGCCCATGAGCAGCTAGATGCTAACCCGAGAGTTCCTTTAGTCCTTATAACATTGCTATACTCTAATGCTCAGCAGAGTTGCAATGCATCGTAAAATCTTATGCTCCTTTAAAAAAATTGCTTCTCTTCTCTCTTGTCTTGCTTTTCTATTTTAGTTCTCTGAAATGCTATGCCCAGAACTTGATTTTCCCGTAAGTCTCATTCACAAGCTGTCCTGTGTTTCAGTTTGGTTTTTATACATAAAAACGTGTTGTATTTTCCTTGAATAGCAAGTGGGCTTTATATTATGTACATATCTGTATTTGATTGTTTAATGTTAAAAATAAGCACACTCACAGATGATGAATTTTAAAAACTCGTTTACCCTTTCTTGTGTTCCTATATAGCATTCTAAGGAATAAAAGTTACTCCCAGCAACAGGGTGTGTCTTGTGTTTATTGACACACAAATACTTCCTCCTTGAGATTGGCAAAGGTGTGAGACGTTGCCTGTCCCCCAGAAAAACAAATCACACACACAACGAAAGCCACTAGGCTGCATACTCACTTGATAAAGCACAAGGGAGGCAATCGTTGCAGGATAGACAGGCATGTGGTTTACTACAACTCACTATTAAAACAAGTGCAACGTCACAAAATAGTTGATAGCTGCGTTTGATAGGCACAATTCAGTTATAGACGCCTTTGTGGTACAGAGAGAGTTAAGTGGAGGCATTTTCTGAATTTCTGCACTAGATGTCTTTTAACCAAAATGATTTGGCAGCATATAATAGCTGTAGGCTATTACTTACAATGCCTCCTCTGGCCCTCAGTTTTAAGAAGGGAAAAAATGGAGACCTGAAATAGAAGAACTTGACCCATTCCCTGGCATTTGCCAGCTTCTTTACTTAGTACTTTGCTGATGAACTCAATCTCTTCTAAAGATCCATAGAAACCCTAAGATCTAGCCATTTCAGCCTGGTGCAATTGGTTTGCAGGATAAATAGGTAGCATATTTTCTGCAGAATGATGTTCCTATGGAAACCTATCTTAACACTGCTTTATCTTCAATAACCATGGGGTCTTGTGTTCTAAGACTTGTCAACATCTAATGTGATGTCTTCAGAGTAGAAGCCTTTAAATAGAGAGTTTTCTTCAATGTTTCATTTAAGTAGAAAAATCTCTCTCAATGTAATTTATTTTTATTGTTTTAACTAATAGGAAATTTAATAGCGAAAACCATGTATAAAATAATTCTCAGAAATCCAAGTAAAATAGATTGAATACATTATCATTATGATTAATGTTATGACATGTAGGTTGTAGTAAGATATTTAATTTTTTTCTTGAGAGAAAATAAAACACTGGATCAAATATTCTTATAATTGAATTAAATATGGGATTCATGCATCTAATAGGCATTCATTAAAGTTCAACACACTCTAATTTGTATTGGTTTTGCTGAAACCAGCTACATTTTTTTGTATCAAACAATTTCACTTGTATCATGAGTAAAGTGCTGGATTTTTTAAATTGTATATTTTAAAAGAAATATTTATTCAGGGGTACAAGCACTCATCTGAAGGTCAAAGGACAACTTTGGGGGTCAGAGGATAACTTTTGGGAGTCAGTTCTCTTTTTTTACATGTGGGTCCTGGAGACTAAACTCAGATCATAAGGCTTGTTGGCAAGTGCCTTTACATGCTGAGTAAGTGTTGGTCCACTGCTGTTTCAACGGCAACATTTACTGCCTTCCTTACTAAGGGACACATGGGATCATTGCGTGCCAACACAGGATGTGCTATCACTACTTTTTGTCTACATTTGAGGAAGAGCAACAACCAACACAAACTGCACTGATTAGAAGAACTTCAGGGAGGCTTTGGTGTATCCTCATGTGTGTTTACTTCACTAACTGAGACTCACTGAGTTCTTACCCGCATTTTCATCCCAGGGCCCCCAGGCCCTCCAGGTGGCCTGAGAATAGAAGACATTAGAGCTACCTCTGTAGCACTGACTTGGAGCCGTGGTTCAGACAATCACAGTCCTATCTCTAAGTACAATATCCAGACCAAGACTATTCTCTCAGATGATTGGAAAGATGCCAAGACAGGTAAGTTTGTGTGTCTGATTAGTCTGTTCATGCTTCCACTGAATTTCCTTCTTTGTCTACTTCTAATTTGAATTGTTCCTTCCTCCAAGTCTTCCTAAAGTCCCCTTTCTCCAGTCCCTCCCATGATGCCCTCACTTGCTCAGATTGATGGTCTCTTTTTCTTTTATTAGTATAGTTACATACACACATATAAATGCATACATATATAAAACAAATTTATATATATTATATATATATAGGTTTGTTTAGTCTTTCCTGTATGTATACGATTTCAAGGCTGAGCATTTGTATCGGATAACCAATAAGGAGGTGCTCGTTGGTTGATGCTAACTCTACTGCTCTCAGCAGCCATTAGTTGCCTGTAGTTCCTTGCCTAGCAGTGGAGCCCATGAGAGTTCTCTCTTCCACATTAGCATGTCTGCTAGGACTATCAATGTTAAGGTCTTGTTTAGGCAGCTGTGTCATTTAGGTAACATGGGTGAAGTTTCTTAGACATTTCTAGGAGACAAAAATCTCACATGTAGTAGACTTCCTGGTCCTTTGGTCCAGGTCTCTCTGCACCTTTTCCTTGATACCTCCTGAGCCTTGGGTACATGAGTTGTGTTGTAGGTATATTCACTGGGGCTAGGTTCACTGTGATCATAGTTCTCAGAATTAGGACCACTTGTGCATTTCTGTAGTAGTCTCCATTTGCTGGCAAGAGAAGCTGCTTGGATTCATGGTGAGAGAAAAATTATCTGCAGGTATAAAAGCATAAGGATATGCTTTAGAATGTAGTTAGTACTAGTTTATATTTGCCTGCAATACATTCCTTCATCACTCAAAAGGCAAATTTCACATATTACTCTCTACGTCTGTATGTGGTATGAGTTAGTGTGTACATAATCATATTTGTGCAGATGCACACATGTGAAGACCAGAGTCATCAATGATGTCATTCCTCAGGAGCATCGACGCGTTTGTTGTGATGGACTCTCACAGGGACCCAAGTCTGCTGGTTAGTCTAGGGCAACTGACCATCCAGTTCCATGTAGCTGCTTGTCTCCATCTCCCTAGATCTGGGATTCCAAGTATATGCTAACATGAAGAGCAAACTCTGGTCCTCACGTCTACATGTTTGGCATTTTACCAATTGAGCTATCTGCCCATCCTACTGGATGCTATTTATTTGGTATTTACTGGCTGTTCTCTCCTGGAGAAAGTTATATTCACCTCTGAGCCATAGCCTATTGGATTCTGCCTCCTCGTGGTTGATGAAAAGAGAGACATAGAAAAGAGTAGGCATCTCACTCAGAATCGTACGAACCAATTGTCCCCCTTTACTTGATGGAGATCTTGGATTGCTCCAGACCTTTGTTTGCCCTCTTTCCATTATCTAGAATGAAAGTTCTTCTATATGTGAGCTTTAGCACATATGCTGATTTTATGCAAGAGAAAAAACACATATAATAAAAACAGAGAGAAGAGGAAAGCCAAATTTTTTAATCAGAAAGTCAAAAACACATGTTCAACCTTTTAAACAAAGCTCTAGCAAGATAATAGGAAAACTGACAAAATTAGTATTAAAAAGAAAAAAATAGCATTGCTGAAACCTGAACTAGCCTTGGCTATACATGATAGTATAAAGGTGAAAACTGCATATTGAACACCACCTCTTCAAAGGCTGTGTGTATAAATCATGCATAACCAGATGACAGTTCCCCCAAAATATCAACGACATAATGAGTCCCAGGCAGGCTTAAAGAACAATTCTCCAACTAATAACAGGTATTTACACACACTTATGTGTAAGGTAATTACTAAAATCATGTATAAATGTTGGAAACAAGCCTTAACTAAGATATAGACCTGTCTTGGTTGTGTATTTTTTTATCATATCTCAAATAATCTAGCTAAGATCAAATCTTAATAATGATTTATAATCTCCCTTGAGTGGCCTGATTGCTGAGAACTTATTATAGCCATATAATCTTAGCTCCAGATGGTGTAAGTCTACAAAACCTACAAGCAGTATGAGTCACCGTGTCATTTTTAATTTGAGCAGAAAATCATTTGTTGCCTATGGACCACACTAGTGGAAGTTCACCTAATTTCTGCCTTAGGACACCATCTTCGCTTTTGTTCTTTTCTACTCAAGAGGTAGCCCATGGATTAGCAGCAAGGCTGGAACAAGGAGCTTAGCAGAGGTTTAGGGTTCCAGCACCCACTTCAGGGTTTCTAGACAAGCAAATTGCACCGACCTGTGTCACTTTCTCTAGTTTATAATCAATCTCTTCTCTCTCACTCTTCTCTAGCTCTCCTCGACTCGGCATTTGTCATTGATAGATGTTTCATGCCAACCCATGTATATGTGTCACCTCTAGATACAAAAATAACTTGGTCAACTACTAATCTCTATTTTATGCTGATTTTATTTAGATCCCCCAATCATTGAAGGAAACATGGAGGCAGCAAAAGCAGTGGATTTGATCCCGTGGATGGAGTATGAATTCCGAGTGGTCGCAACCAATACTTTAGGCACAGGAGAGCCCAGCATACCCTCAAACAGGATCAGAACAGATGGCGCTGGTATGTGCAAGTACCTTTGTAAATTCCATAAGCTTATGATACAATACTCCTTTAATATATTAGAATGCATTTGTCAATATTTTCTATCATCAGTGGTTATCTAAAAATGTGTGTGTAGCCCCAAACAACAAAGTAGTTATACTGAAAATATTATTGTAGGAAATACATTAGTTATCTAAAAATCCTTAAATTTCATATTTTCCAACATATTCCACCAGAAACTATTCAAATAAAGTTTGTATGTAGGTTATATAATTTTTAATATAAATTGTCAATAATCACCAGGAAGACACTGGATTAAACAAGTTCAGCGAATGGGAGATTCACCATGTTGGTGTACCACAAAAATATTTACAGCTGAACACCCATGTGACTGGCATATATGGGAAGGGTTTAGAGGGCAGGAAGGGTCTGGAGACAAGAGAGTTGGTAAAGGTTCATGGGTCATGGCACTGAGGAGTCATGACATAAGACACAGGGTATATACTCTGGACTTCAGGCTTCTTTCTAACTAGGTTCTCATAGCAACTAAGCCAATTTTGATTTACATTTTTATGCTAAATACCCATTCCATTTAAATACCCTTTATTTTAACAAATACTCTGTTCTTTCTTTACCCCATGTTTCCCATGTAAAATGTTGTTCTGATTCTGACATTATTTCTTCTTTTTATTAATCCCTGTCTATCAAAAAAAAAAAAAAGAAAGAAAGAAAAGAAAAGAAAAGAAAAGAAACTTTGGGGATGGCTCAGTTCACTTATTTTAACTTTCCTTGCCAAAAATCATAGCTTTATTTGAGTTAAAGATTTTAAAAAGATGATTGACTGCCATTAAAATGCTATGGTGGTTCCTTAATATCACTTACCCGTATTTTTGTCTGCCCCAGTTCCTTGACCTGATTTCCAAATAGAACTATAAGTTTTAATATCATGGGGATGCCCATAATGAATTACCTTCCACAGTTCTGTGTCGCTTTATGACCCTAATAAGATGAACATGAAGTGACAAAATGAAGAAAATATCATTGAAATCCGTGATTTATTTTGGAAAGCCTATCCCAGTGTGTATTAATGGCTTAGAGCCTTTCAGATAGTTGATTTAAGTCAAGGCTCATATTTGTAAGTTCAAAGTTCAAATCCAGGTGTCTTTTCCAAGTCACTGAGCTATGTCTTTAAGACAACTTTTCAAGCAAAACTCTGAACTCTCACCTACTTTATGAACTTGGATTAAAAGTCTTTTACCTGAAATGTGAAAGTAAATGTAACCAGAAATTTTTGTTTTAGTATGGTTCCCTACAAAATGGCCTGGAACATTCTGTTTTCTGTACACCACAGAAATTTCATTAGGAGGAAGGCGTGATCCAGGTTGAAATGTATGAGACACAGACACTACATAGCCAGGTTTTGGGTTTGCTTATTTATTGCTGCCTCAGATGCCACCTATGTTGCAATGGTGGCCTCTGTGTGATGATTTGAAAAACAAAGAAAAACAAATGGAGCGTGACAAGACTGGTGGTTTTGACCACAGAATTCCAAAGCAAGAAATCAAACTTGATTTGTTTTAACAAGCTTTCATTTCAGAATAAAATTTCAGAATAATCCCAGTGTTTAAGTTGGGTTAGGTAAATATTCCAATTGTAACATCATACCTGTCTCAAGTTTAGGCCATTTGTTCTTCATTGACTTGGATTGATTTTTTTATGGTGTAAACAGTATACTTACTGAGCAGTAGTTTTCTTAGAGAATAATGTCCACAGAGTAGAAGACAATCTTTGGCATTGCTCATTGGTAGAACCTCCCTTTTATTTCTTTTCCTTTTTTTTTTCTTTTTGTTTTTTAAAGACAGAGTTTCTCTGTGTAACTGTCCTAGTTATCCTGGAACTCGCTCTGTAGACCAACTGGCCTTGAACTCATAAAAATCCACCTGCCTCTGCCTCTCAAGTGCTAGGATTAAAGGCATGTGTCATCACTGCTCAGCTAGGGACTCACTACCTGGATATAATTAGTAGGCGGTCAATCTTAAGTAATTTTTAAATCTCATAGTAGAAATGATGATTTTTTTTAAGTCTCAGAATGGTTAAGTTTGATTATCTTATACTGGAATCTAGGAAATAATTTATAACTAATGCCCTTCTAGGAGTCACACTTTTATGACTTCAACTGTGCAGAGCTAGAGTTTTCAGTCTTAGTGTCCTATCCCTACATTCTTGGAAAAGCTGTTTCAAGGAGATATGGAACCTAAAATCTGTGAGAAGGGTGTTATTTCCAACCAATTTCTTTTGGCATCAACTTTTAAAAGTCTTTTCCTTAATTATTTTTTATTAGATGGCATTCCTTCTCTGGTATTCTTATGACTTTCTATAAATGGCATCAGAACCCAACAGAGAACACAGCAATGACATACTGTCTCATTCCCAGCCTAAGATCCTGTCCCAGGAGCAAGGTTTGCTCTTCTTCACATAGTCTGTGGGGGAAAAAAATGTCAGCAGTCTACAACACGTACCAGTCCACCAGAAGATAATTTACAGTCTTTCATTGACCAGCTCCAATGGTTGCTATAGTTCCCTATGTGTTGCAAAGAGCTACTTGTTTGTCCCAGCTGCCCAGAACCAAAATAATCACACAGAAATTGTATTAATTAAAACACTGCTTGGCTCATTAGCTCTAGCTTCTTATTGGCTAATCTTACATCTTAATTCAACCTATTTCTATTAATCTGTGTATCACCATGTGACAGTGACTCATCTGTTAAAGTGCCCAGCATCTGTCTCTGCTCCATGGCTTCTCTCTGACTCCACCTTTCTTCCAGCATACAGCCTACTTTTCCCCACCTAATTCTGTTCTTCCCTGCCATAGTCTCAAAGCAGTTGTTTATTCATTAACCAATAAAAGCAACACACAGATAGAAGTACCTCCCACACCACCTATGTGTTCTCAGATACACTGCACACTCTCTGCTTGTATTGCTTCACCTAATTCTCACAATCACTTTGCCAAATCAGCACTATTACTGTTGATATTCCCTTCGATTAGGTGTTTTATATAATGTAGCATATTCTTCATCATGAGACCCTCCTGCCCCCACCTCCTGAGTCTTACAGTTATAGGCATGCTTCACCATGCCTGTGTCATCATTCCAGATTTCTAGATGAGTAGATTAAGCTTATACTTGGCCAATGTGATGCAATGTTTAGATTTAGGTCATTCTTGTCCACTCTAATATAGTGGTGAGAAGCTGGCCACTGATCTGTGGAAACCCTGACTCCTGACTTCAGGAGTCTGTGACTCAGTACACATTTCTCTACAGTTACTTAATATTAAGACCTCAGAAAACAGTGAAGGACACTCTTTAGGTTCAGCTAAGTCTATTATAAGATAGATGTTTTCATGCAAAGAAATAGAAGATGTTTGTAATTTGAGAAATACAATTTTGATTTAAATTGTTAACATATACATCCCCTTTGTTATGTATCATCACAGGACTTATACCGACATCAATATCTCTGCAGGTGAAGGCAGATTAATTTTGATAGCTTTAATATGTATTTTCCAGTTCAAATCAACTTAATGAGAAAATAACATCACATCCAAGAATGACATGTAAAAATGTAGTGCCTTAGTTTTATACCTAATGAAATGATTTTACTCCTATATTTTCATTTTCTCTGTTTTATTTATTTTTTTTTGTTTTCCATCTTTCTTTTTCTTGAATATGTTTAACAGGAGAGGAAACATATTAGTAACAATAGTAGTATAAGAAAATTCCTTGTCATTGTTTTGTAGAAATAAATTTAGCAAATGCACTAGAATTATTCTTTTGTTTCTCATAAACAAAGAAGAATACTAGATATCGTTAATCCTTTAACTTCTTTTAAATAACAAAAGACAGTTGGGTTGAGGTATCAAGAAAAAAATTTATTGTGCATTATGTTTTGTACTTACAGCCTTTATTTCTGCCAAACTAAATGTCCTCACCTGAGCTGAGTTACTCTTTTATTGTAAGTTCACTGGGGGAATCACAGAGCTATGTGGCAGTCTCTTTATATTTACAAATATTAAAAACTTGTGGTCTTGCTGGGTGAGACATAGTGGATTCCAAACCTGTTTGCATCCTCCAATAGGAAACCATCTGGTTAAAATGGGAGCCATGTCAGAAGCCTTAGCAGTGTGCTCTACCACCAGCCCAGGGTCTCACAAGTTACAAACACTGTAGGGTTCATGGGATTGTACTAGTAGCACTTCATAATTGTATATTAATGATGTAGGCATATTGCAATCTGAAAACTAAAAGGAACTATTAAAAAAAGAAGACTCTATACATTGAAAATAGAACATTGAATGTCAATCCCTGGTTTTATAGACTGACATATGCAATCATATACAATCTCTTAATTTTTTAAACCATAATGAAATTTTGATGTTTAAATTTTTGAGTTAAGATGACTATACATAATAAAGCACTAATCAAAAAATAACTTGTCAGCATATTATGTATCAAAAGTCAATCTTTAGAAAATATGATTTTCATATTCAGAATTTCTTACATGCCAGCTGTTATATTGCCAAATAAAGCCCAAAGAGCTTTTTACTGGAAATTATTTAAGGATTAAAATATAAAAGGAATATTGAAAATAATTTGCTCTTTCATAGGAAAAAATGATCGTGATATTGACTTGATCTCCAAGTTGTTTTTGGATCTATAAGCTGAAATATACAGGCCCTTTTGTAAATAGAGATAAAAACAGTCTTTATCCAAAATGTTGGCAAAGGGGATAATTTAACATCTTACTTTAAAATTATAAGTATTGTTTATTCACTATTAATAATTTATAATTTTTAAACATTAGTTCAAGTTTGTTTTGATAATTTATGTCTTAAAGAACACTAAATTTGTTCTCTGTTAACTGCTCAGAGCCTGAAACGAAGTGTACCTGCTAATTTTTATCAAGATTTACTTCCCTGGGACCTAGCATTCTGTGGAAGACTTCCTCCTTGAGCAAGGCTGAGCATAGAATGCCAACTGCACTGCTCTCTGAATCAATTTAGACACATTATATGTCTATTTCCTCTGTAGAAAATTGCTTCTACCCTGCTGAAGCTAAAAGTAATCAATTAGTCAACAATCTAGGCAAAATAGCAAAATATTTTACTAAGAGACGCAGTTCCTACCTTTGTGGTTTTCTTGTTTTGAGTTTAACAGCATGGACAGACTGGATAACCTTTGAAAAGAAAACGAGTCTTAAATTCATCACTTGAAGCATGCTAGAAAGTATTTAATTTATCACAAAATAGAAGGTGTTTAGTACAATAGAGACAGAGACTATTTTTAGCTTTTATAACTTAAAGGGTTAAATTGGTTATAATGAAAAGCATTACAAAGAAATGTCTTGGCAAATACATTTGACCTAAGAAGAGGAATATTTGATTCCGTACATTTTTATAGCAGTTTCTTCAATATTACTTTGAAATTATTTTCCCACGATCACTCTACTTGTATTTAGAGAAAAAAATATTTTATTTATTGATGTTAAAAAAAGATGCTTGTTAGGTTTTCCATAGCAAACAGAGATCTAAATTTAGAATATTAGTTATGGGGCAAGAACATTTACAGATTTTAACATCCTGGCCTGCAAAATATATAGAGTATGTATACACACACACACACACACACCACACACACACACACACACACACACACACATGTGTTATATAAACAAATGAGCTACACTTCACCTCTTAGCCCAGTTTCACCCTCCAGTACACAGTGGTGACAACTGAATAATGAATTTGTCTCTTGGGCTTCAAATTAATCTCTTCATGAGGAAAGGAGATCACATAGCTTGATGGTCAGGAGGAGCACGCATTGTTGTTTCCATGCTGAAGAAGTACGTATTTCATCAAGGAATTTTAAGGCTGACATGCATGTTTTAAAAGATACTTTAAGTCTCAGCTCTTTGTTAGGCTCTGATGCCCCCTGAGTGTCACCTTGTTTGGGATGTTTTGAGAGGGGCATGGCTAGGTCCTATTGTAAAGAAATTTAGTCCTGGAAGTATTAACACTTCATCTCCTTAGGGTGTGAACAGATTTGGGTGGCAGCTCACAGGGAGTCAATGCATTTGTGAGGGACAGTGTATGTTTCTTAAGGAGCATTGAGCTTGGCCCGCATTGCTGCGAGTGCCGGGACATGCACGTCTAGTAAGAAGCCAAGTCCATGATGTATTAAACAAAGGGCAGTGCCTACCCTGGAGGGATTCCAAGGAGAGACAACCAAAGGGACACTGGGCTGGGCAGATAAGAGCAATGTGGCTTTTAAAAGAGTGAGAAAGAGTGACATCTGGGGCTGAAAGAGGAAACATGGTGACTCTTAAAAATTGATTATGGGGTCAAGTACAAACCAGCTGTGTGTCAGTTCTTCCATGCACCTCTGTTCTCTATGCGTGAGTTCTTTGATGCACATCTGTGCGTGAGTTCTTCCATGTACATCTGTGAGTTCTT
>JAQHUG010000053.1:6535640-6548437 GCA_028555095.1 Dicrostonyx torquatus | reverse complement strand
GTTCACTCAATAGAAGAACATTTGCTAAGATAATTTAGTGAAAATAAGCCAAATAGGCTAGGATTGCAAAACTCTTTTGAGCTGGGTTGCCATGCATACAGTGCTTGTAGGGGATTTATAATGCAGAGGCCACAGGAGGATACAGGGGCAACCGTTAGCTGAGCATATAGTGACCTTAAGGGACACCTCGACTGTCTTCCTTGGAAGAAGCCACCTGTCTTAGTCAGCATCTCTAACACCAAAGTATGGGAAAAGGTGAATTTTTACTATATTTTGTTAACTTAGCTTAACATTGATCTAGGGAATGGTTGGGAAGAAATATCGAAGTTATTCGATAGAGGGGTGTTCTGTGTTAATGGAAAACATGGCAGACAGCCAGCAGTCTAGCCTAGAGACTTCTAAACTTGCTATCTGTGGCTCAGAATGGCTCTGCTTTGGAGGGAAGGCCAGTCTTTCTTCCACTCTTCACACTGATTAAAGGCCCCCACAGGCACCACCTGAAACCCACTACCAACACCTACTGAGCGAATTTTACACTGGGCAAGCTCAATGCAGATGCATTGGTGTTGCCCGGAGCAGAGGATATGCTGCTGTCTTGCGCTCACTGGAAGCTGTCTGCAGCCTGCTTGGCTGCACCAAAGGCCAAAATAAAATCTATAAGATTTGTTTAATTTTTATCTTCTGTGTATGAGTGTTCTGCATACATGTGGGCAGTGCCCACTGAGTCAGAAAGGGGCACCACATCACCCTGATAATGAAGTTATAGTCTGTTGTAAACCACCATGTAGATGTGAGGAGCTGAACTCAGGTCCTCTGCAAGTGCAGCCAGTCATCTTAATCCCTGGGCCATCTCTCCAGTGCAATGAAAGGGATTTTTGAGGAGCTCGCAATAGGTTTTCAAACATAGATTTTAATGACTGACATTATTAATTGTTTAAGAATGGTCTAATGTTTGCATTAGTCCTGAATCTGAATAATTTGCAGTTGTATCTTTTGCTGAGATGGAGGTTTTTCTGTGTTAGTCTCTCATGTTTTTATTAAAAGTGCCATACTTAATTTTGTCTAGAGTATTAAATCATTATTAGAGGACACGTCACTGGAAATAGGATATGTTTTGCATAAAGCTCCTGATTTAAGGAAAGAATTAATACAGAAATAGGATATAAAAAAGCAGATAGGTCAAAGTTTTAAAAAGGCCTGCAATGCCTAGCACTTCATAACCTGGAGCATCTCTTAGCATAGCCTGATGCTCCAAGAGAGAATGAGATAAAAGGTCTGTGGAAAGCAACAGGACCAGAACAAAAGAGATAATGTTAGGGACCATAAACACATTGTAAGTATAATTATTCCTTTGTAAACCTAAGGCTTAGATTTTTCTCTAAGGTTCTCTTAGCTTTCAAATACTTTTAGGAAGAGTACATTTTGAAACCAAATTAAACACTTAAATCTCTATTATATTGATAGTTATATAAATTGTTATTTTGAATCATTCTTTTATTTAGCTTTAAGCGAGATTTAAAAAGGCCAAGAACATATTTGCTTGGTTCTCCATGATGCCCCTAACATCTATCACAGTTCTGGAGGGCAGTGGGCATCTAATAAATGCTTGAGTAATGAATGAAAGGGTTTTAGATTAGCAATACCTGCCCCCACAGAGTTGACCTTCTAGCAAGAATGCAGAGCAAACAGTGGAACAATTCCATAATTATTTAGTAGGCATTATTATAAGCTCAGAGGAGACAAGGGTCCTTTGGAACTTTTAAAAACAGAGAAATATATCAATGTCACAACATTAAAACTGGAGGGAAATAAAAGTAGCGTATGTTGTTCTAGCCTATGCAGGTGAATTTATGGCATCGGGGAGATGGATCAACTAGTAAAGTGTTTGCCTGTTAAGCATTAAGGTCTTAGTTTTAGCCGCAGAATCAATGTGACCAAAAAAAAAAAAAAAAGCCAGGTGTAGTGGTGTGTGCTTATTATCCCAGAGCTGCAAAAACAGAGACGGCTGAATCCAGGAGGCTCACTGGCCAGCCCAAATATATATGTGTGTGTGTGTGTGTGTGTGTGTGTGTGTGTGTGTATTGGACAGTTTTCTCATGAATCAGTTTAATGTCTTACACACTTAAGCTTGCTCCAAGGATCAAGAAGCCCATGGCTATCCTCTATTTGGAAATGAATTCTAACTTCAAAATTAATGAGTTCAGATGAAAATGGTAATTTCACATTTTAAAAATGTTTATTATATTCTTTGACAAATTTGAGTTTGGGGCATTATCACCCCGTTACCCTCTCTCATACCCACCCACTTGTACTTTGATGTCTCTTTCCTTTTTGGCCCACTAAATTTAATTCATGAGCGTGAGTGGTGGTGGGCTGAGTGTTACTAGAACATAAGAACCTTTTAGGTTGCTACACCACCAAGGAAAATGAGTTTCCTCCTATACTGAATAACTGCCGAGACTGTCAGTGAGCTGTGAGGACTCATGACCCCTCCTCACAGGATGATGCCACATTTTGCATTCATATAGCTACTTCTGCACATTTGAGGACTCATTAAAACACAAGTATTGAGTAAACGTGTTTAAGAGAGGCTGACTTTGCAAGGAAGCTATATGTGTTTATTTGTGAAATGTCAATTTTCGTATGATCAACGTCATACAAGTCACATTTTAAAAAAAAAGACACTGGGACTCCTTTAAATGATTTTTTTGATGTCAAGTTACAAAAGCATCACTTCTGTTGGTTCTAATTTTAAATTAAAAGTTACTCCATAGGTCCTTGGAGAGTTGGATAAACAAAAACTCAGGTCTTTTTAGGACATAGTTTCAAAGATTAAATCAAGGAAAATGCAGTTATGTCCTTTTGTTTGCCATTCCAAATGTCACGTGGTATTTTGAGTAAAAAACTGCATGTGATTATTCCACATTTTAGCACATGGAGTTTACAGAAATCTTATTATATTGTTTTTATCTATGCCTTAGTTATGGTATTGCTGGGATGACACACCATGACTAAAAGCAAGTTGGAATGAAGAGATTTATTTTGCTTATGATTCTGAATCACTGTCATCATTGAAGGCACTCATGGTGGGAACTCAAACAGGTTAGGAACCTGGAGGCAGGAACTGAGGTAGAGTCCATGGAGGAGGGTGCTGCTTACTGGCTTGCTCCCCATGGCTTGCTCAGCCTGCTTTTTTATTTTATTTTTTTTCGAAACAGGGTTTCTCTGTGGCTTTGTAGCCTGCTCTGGAACTAGCTCTTGTAGACCAGGCTGGTCTCGAACTCACAGAGATCCGCCTGCCTCTGTCTCCCGAGTGCTGGGATTAAAGGT
Source organism: Dicrostonyx torquatus (assembly GCA_028555095.1). Lineage (NCBI taxonomy): Eukaryota > Metazoa > Chordata > Mammalia > Rodentia > Cricetidae > Dicrostonyx > Dicrostonyx torquatus. The sequence continues at coordinate 6,545,107 of JAQHUG010000053.1, read as the reverse complement.
GTGCGTCACCACCACCCGGCTTCAGCCTGCTTTTCTATAGAACCCTGAAGGAACTCCAGCTCTGGGAAGCACCACCCACAATGACCTGGACTCTGTATCATTAATCACTACCTAAGAAAATGCCCTACAGGCTTATCTTTATTCTGATTTTATGGAGGCATTTTTGCAATTGTGGTTCACTCCTCTCAGACGACTCTAGTTTGTGTCAAGTTGACATGAATTATTCAGCATAGTCTATACACTCCTCTTTGCAGTAGATGTAAGCACTACTCTAAAATGATGCTTTAAAGCATTATTATTCAATACATACAAATATCGAGACTTAGGAACCTTAAAATCCTTTGGATTTGACTGCTGTACACCCGAATGCTTTCTACCTTTCTACATTTGTTTAGAAGATGTTGTATGTGGATTATCCTAATGAAGGGCCTGGATTTTCTCACAATGTAAATGTTCATTGTATTTGTCCTCTGGTTAGCAAGCAAAAGGACTCATGTGTTGTCTACTTCAGAGTCCCATGGAGATGGAGATCATGTTCCACACACATAGTGAATGTGATCACAGTCTAATCTTCCCAAGAGTCTCCTGTCCTAGCCAGAAGTCTGAAACAAGAATGTCAACAGAAATCAGCCTGGGGGGCTATTTGGTGCATTTTTACCCCTTCAGTCTTGAAATGATAGAAATACCAGTGATTCCATCAAAAACATCCAAAAATATGATGTTGACATTATCAAAATGATCATTAGAAGGAAAATAAAAATAACACAAAAGAAACCTATAAACAATGAGCAATTTTCCTGTGTTTGGAAACCCACACATCTGACATACAAACCTTAAAATTTACCAGGTAGATTTGGCTCACTGAGTTCTGTTATATAATGATCATGTGTATACTAACATAAGTGAGAAACTTAATATCATATTAGCATCAGGTGATTTTTATCAGGGCAATTTGACTGGTTTTGAAAATAAATTCCCATAACTTTAAGCAATATATCTAAGCATGGAAAATTTGAATATACTTATAAAATTAATTTCATTCACATTTTAGATATAATTATTGATTTAATGTCCCCAGTCTTTATTTTAAAAACCTAATTCAAATTTATAACTTGTATTAAGCTTTGAGTCAAGGCTATAGTTAACAAAAGTAATAATTTCTAATAATAACATGGAAATATTTTTAAATACCTTAATTGAAAGTAACTTCTATAACTCAGCAAATATGTGATTTTCACACAGTCTGGCACTCTGAGTCAATGGGCCTACAAGATCAAATGAGAAAAACAACTTGTGCAAGTTGTCCTCAGACTTCTACATTTAACCTGTAGCATACAGTCATATATGTATACACACACACACAATAAAATAATTGTGAATGATTATTAGGTGCATTTATTTGATATTTTAAAAGAGTGAAAGTAAATAGCTAACATACATATGTACATACATACATACATATGCACAAACATACATAATATTGCATGCATCCTTACATCTGAAAGGATTTTATTCTTTTGCCAGTGCATTGTAAGCCACACAATGAGGTTTTTTTCCAATCAAGGCATATTTCTGCCAAGCTATTGAAAGTTCATAATGAATTGAAACCATATAAAAAGACATAAAACAAGAAATTAAGATTGAAATTATTGCCACAAGTATTTTCAGAAAGATCACTTTTGTATTTAGAAAGCCAATCTTATCAGCCTCCATCTCTCTCATCAACACAAGGCAACTTCAGTCAGCAGAGTGTAGTTTTCATTAAATTGCACCACTTTTGCTTAGATCTCTCTATGCGAAAGCCAATAGGAGGATAAATGTGTCATTAAAAATTTGGTGACATCCTACCAGTGAAGCAAAGCCCACAGCTATGAACTTTTCACACCAAGATCTAAATCACAGTGAAGTCTCACTTCCCTTGAATATCTGCAGATTCGGTACTGGGCTGCGCACGACAAGGAAGCGGCTGCACACCGAGTTCAAGTCACCAGCCAGGAGTACTCGGCCAGGTTGGAGAACCTGCTGCCTGACACCCAGTACTTCATTGAAGTTGGGGCCTGCAACAGTGCCGGGTGTGGACCTTCGAGTGACGTCATCGAGGCCTTCACCAGAAAAGCCCGTGAGTATCATAACTTGATTTTTAGGCACATCACATTTACCAGTTCATTAAAATGAGATCCCGATTGTAGGCACATATGAAAAGAGTGTGCTATCCAGCTGCTTATACGCTTTTGATTTTCAATGCTGTATCCTTTATAGAGCCACAGAATGTCTCTCAGCCTTCCTAGGTATTGACAGAAAAGGAGAACTGAGAAGCGTGCTCTTATACACTTTTTATTCTACTTCCCAGTATCTTTAGAAAGACCCTCCTTCAAATTACAGACCATCAGAAACCAGCTAGTCTACTCTCTACTTTTATCAATTTAATTTTTCCTACAGATACATTGGTAGCATAGTAACATCACAGTTGTGTTGTTTTCCTATGCTTTCTTCATGGATCATCATTGTATAACATAGCCACAAGCAAGCTCTCTAGCACTGAGACTGCTATGCTCTTTGATCACTTTCTGCTCAGATCCGGGCAGTTCTCATCTCTCCAGCTTCACTTTGACTCACTCCTTCTGGAACCCAGTAGAGAATGTGTGCAAAGAGACAACTGTATGCAGGACTCAGAGACCATGACAAGCATCTCTAAGAATCATTACGGCGAGGTCTTGCAATGCTGTGAAAATTGCTAAGGATCATATCTCCTAGCGCGCTGTCAGAGGTAGATGGTGTCAGACGTGGTTTTGAGTTCTACTCTGCACTGCACTAAACCTATGACAGCAATTAGCTTTCCTCTTTAGATTTTGACTCATTTTATTTTTCAAACGAAGTATTATTTTTTTTCTTGCTCATTCTATTCTTTTATCACAAATATGTGTTATGTCCGGAATAGTTCTACATGGAAAGGATACAGCAAAAATTAAAACTCATGCTAAAACCCTGTTAGGAAAGTGTGTTTATGACCACAGGGCAGTAGGATAGGAGAACTGATAAAACTGGAAATGATTTATGTGGAAGCCAATCTGTTGGCATGGCTGGAAGGATTTTGAAATAATACCCTGAAAGCTAGAACGTAAGTGATGAAAACTAAAAAGGACCCATTGGGGACAAGCTGGGAGAAGACTGTTCTGGATAGAGAAAATAAGTATGCAGAATTTGAAATACTTAGTTTTGGAAATACCAGTAGGACCAAAACCTGGCTCTGAGGTGAAGAAGGGAGAGTTTGTGGAATTTAAAATGTGAAGTGCTTTGTAAGTCATCGTTAAAGGCTGGGTATTTTCTGAGTGTGATAATATCTTGTTTTTTAAAGTCATAAGGATACCTAATTATGCTATTTGAAACCATCATTCTGACTTCCATCCAAAAAAAGGACGGTGACAATTAGAGCAAAAACAGAAGAGCCATTCCTGAATTGAGAAAAGGGCCATTGGCAGCTAGTATGATGGAGTAGTGTAGAGAGATGTGAAATTTATTCCTCACATGGAGTGTCTGGACATACAGGTAACTTGGATGTTGGCAATAAATGGAAGAAAAGAACAAATGGCAAATTTCTGCTTGAGTAACTAGAAGCATGCATGCGCACTTTCCCAAAGATAGGAAATGTTCCTAAGAGGTGGATTTGAGGTTACATGACCAGTGATTCATCCTTTTTACATTACATTTCAACATCAGACATCAATATAAACAGGAAGTTGAACACATGTTCAGAAGAAAACAGATTAGTGCTCTTGACTTGGAGTATTTAAATGCTTAAGAAAGATTCACAGATAAAACAGAGATGTGTATGCAGAATCAAACCTACAGCCCTTCCAACACTAGGAAATTCATCAGAAAGCACAGAATTAGCCCACAGGGAACAATGAGGAAGAATACAACAAGAGGCACGGGAGTGTCAATAAGACATAGGGAATTTGAGAAAAGAACAAGAGATCTAGAAAACCTTCAGATCTGAAGAGTCAAAAAAGGTTGTAAGAAGTGCCATTAGATTTGGTCAAGATTGGTGACTTGATGGCAACAGTTTGAGGAGACCGGAAGAAAAAGAAATCTGATGAGAAGAGAATAAAGACAATATTATTCCGTGACTCGCAAACAACTAGGAGAATTAAGTGAACTCTCGAATGCACAGTGCTGTGCTGCGCTCAGTGCATGGCATACGAAATATCCTCAGGTGGGCTTCTGTCACTGAGAGCATCTTCAGCCCCACAGACCCTCAAGTGATGTAGTTTGCAAAACTAAGGTTTGATCAGGTGACCACTCATTACCTGTTCCTTCTTCCCACAGCTCCCAGCCAACCACCAAGGATCATCAGTTCGGTGAGGTCTGGCTCCCGCTATATAATCACGTGGGATCATGTTGTTGCCCTGTCAAATGAATCTACAGTGACGGGATACAAGGTAAATTAAGAAGTGCTGAGCCTATTCTCCACATACACTTTCTTCCTGCTAACACTGGTGTATGTGGCTTCAGCGATCAGGAAAATTCCTCTGACTTTCTCTTTCTACCCATACAGCACAGACAGAAGACAGAGTCTCATGAAAAAATCTTTAGATAAGGAAACATCTTGAGTGGATTTTAGGAAAATTCTATGGCAAGTAGAATACCTCCGTTAAAGAATGGACCTGTCAGAGTAATCAGTGCTTAGACAGGAGACAGATGCACTTGTTTTTCTTTGTCTGGGATGTAACATGAGGGCTGGCTCGTTGGGGTTTCTGTCCTGCCCAGTACCCCACAGCCGGCAAGCCCCAAAGAAAAATCACACAGAGAGTCTACATTAAGTTATACACTGATTGGCCCATTAGCTCAGTCTTTCTACCAGCTCCCATAACTTATATTAACCCATTGTCAGCCACATGGCCAGTACCTTTTCTCAGCCATGCAACTTACATGTTGCCTCCTTGGAGATCTGCACAGGAATTCTAGGGAAGCTTCCTGCTTCCCAAATTCTCCTGTTCTCCTTGCACCACCTCTACTTCCTGTCTGGTTTTCCTGCCTATACTTCCTGCCTGGCCAGTCAGTGTTTATTTAAAACATGATTGACAGAATATAGACAATTCTCCCGCACCACTGGGGATACCAATTGTATATGGTGTTGCCTTCCTCCCTCACTGTAAACTAAAAGGAAAGGGTTATTCCCATAGATTCTATACCATGCTACTGCATTAGCTATGTAAGCTCTAGAAATATTGTGGAAATGGCTTAAAACTGAGAAAACTTTTGTTAAGCCACTTCTAAATGTGACAAGCTTTCATTTTAAATTTTCCTGAAAAAAACTACAACTTTTTTTCATGGCATATTTCCAGCCATTTCAAAACAAAAGTAAACAAATGAACAACAGAAAGCATTTGAGGATGTGGCAAGCTGATGACTGAGCCCCAGATCAGCAGACCTCCATTCTCAGGGGATCACAACAGTATGAGTGTTCCCTCAGAGCTTGAGTGTGCTGACTTTTATGAACCAAAGAGTGAGCATTGTATGCTGATGTTAACTTTAGGCCTTGGCTCAGAATTGTGACTCCATTAACTCTTTGTAATTCGGGACTCTGTAGATACTCTACAGACCTGATGGGCAGCATGACGGCAAGTTGTTCTCCACCCATAAGCACTCCATAGAAGTCCCAATCCCCAGAGACGGAGAGTACGTTGTGGAGGTCCGAGCACACAGTGATGGGGGAGATGGAGTAGTGTCTCAAGTCAAAATTTCAGGTAAGCCATCATCTAAGAACTGTTTCTGTTATGTTACCTGTGAGTTTCTATGCCCTATGCACGGCTTCTCAAGAGCGGAGGTAGAACTGATACTCACCACATCAGCATTTTCCTAAGCCAATTCAAATATCAAGCATGCCTCAGAATTTGATGTTCCATTTCTGATGAATGAGAAGAGTAAATTCACATCATAGCCCCTCCCTGTTGGTTATGATTTAGATGTCAAAGAACCGCTAAAAATGTATAAGATTAGTGTGTCTCAGATGGATGATGCTAGAAGTGTTTACTGGATTGTGGTAATCACTATATTATATAAATATTGCATTTGCACGTTGAATACATTTTTATTAAATGTATTAAAATGAATAACATTCAAAATTTAAGGCATTAAAAGCAAAAAGAATACTAGGCAATTATCTAATACTATTCAAATTTTATTTTATATTTCAAGAAAGAATCTACTGATCCATTTTGTGTTCTTCTGGCTTATCTTTCTCTGTTCCATGTACATTACTATAGTAATCAGAAAGACATTAGATTATTTCTCCTTTACATTGATCTTTTGTGGTTTAATCTACACAATGCTTTTCTATTGGTGCTTGCCATCATGGGCTTGGTTAAATTCTATGTATGTAGTTGAGGCAGGGATTCCTTTTCTATATTGTTATTACAGTATTGTTTGCTTAATTTTTAAGATTTTTCTTATATCCTATTTATTTATTTATTTACTTATTGTATTTCGAGGCAGAGTTTCACTGTAGCTTTGGAGCCTGTACTGGAACTCACTGTGCAGACCAGGTTGATATCAAACTCATAGAGATCCTCCTGCCTCTGTCTCCCGAGCATTGGGACTAAAGGCATATGCCACTACTCCCTGACTTTATATCCTCCTTATTTATGTTTATTACATTGAATTAAAATTGATGTAAACTTAAGAATTTGATTAGAGAATACAAGAATAGAAGATGCTAAATCAATGAAAGCAATGATTGAGAAAAGTGATTCATAGCTAAATAAACAAATGTGGTATTACTTATTAAGCAAATAAAAGATTCCTTAACACAATGACAGTAATTGTTGCTTCTCCCATGAGACAAGTTCTCCTCATGCCCACCATATCACATATTTATTTTTCTCAAATAGAAAGTGATGAGATAATACAGTTAATTTTTCATTTTAATTATTGTACCTTTTCAAAAATTTAGAACTTAAGGGTTCCTAAGAAAGTTAGGGAATATCTAGCTAAGTCTCTGCAGCCTTGGAAAATTATGGTATGTTTCACCTGCTCCCATCACTCTACATGTGTGTGTAATTTTGTGTGTGGAGCCTCTGTTGAATAGATCATGCTGCATTCTCTATTTTCCTCTGAATGTCCCCGTATCATTCAAGATTTTAGAAATTTTAAACATAGACATGCAGTCTTTCAAACAAGTATATTCAATTTATCTACCCCTTTTATAGTTTTCTGTTATAATGTTAATATATTTTTATATTAATGTTAATACATTTTTATAATGCTTTTATTGTAAGTCTTTGTGCAGGTTAAATTTAAATAATTAAGCAGAGTTTTACTTCTCTATTTCCAAGCCTCTTTGAATGTGCTTATTTCATTCTATGACTGTAATGAGACCTTTCCCTAGCATCGGGTCATGGTTGCTCTTTCTTTTCATGTATTACTATTTGATAAATGAAGATGATGTCATATTACTTGAAACACATTTTCTAAATTCTGAGCTTTAACAACAAGCAACATTGCATTTCCGTTTTATTTGCTCCTTGGGGAAAATAGAACCTGCTGCAAGGTTTCAAACGAGCAGTTTGTGTTTAGAGACACTAGACCCATGCATCTGACCAAGCGATGGCAGCAGGTGGATCTAGACAATGAGTGGGCAAACACTCAACTTCTGACGTTCCAAGGGGAGGAGCCTACTTGGTTACTTGATAGTGTCAGCTTATCTCTATGATGTAAGTAGCTTCACCTTTAACCTCAGGCTTCAATGTGATTTCAGCAAGTGTTTAACAAAGACTTTGGTAGCACAGCATCACAATCTATCAGTATCCCATGACCCAGTGGATGTAGATACAACCTCAGGACACTGGTAAAATATTTACTATAAAATAACTAGACAGGAATATATTTTGAGCATTTGCTACTTTTTTCTTTAATCTTCTTAATATAACTAATATCTTTTATGCAATTTCACTTTCATGGTGGTGATTTAAGGATGACTTTTAAATTTGCTAAGGATTGACTAGTTGTCTCTTAGGAGGAAGCATTCACTGCAGTGACAATTAGACATTCCAGTTTACAGATGCCTCCTTCATTTGTAGAACATTGCAGACAAGCCTAGAATTTTTCCTCCCTTACATTTGTCAACTAAAGAATAGCCTCTCTATTCAGAACTTCAGCGGCTTGCTTCAGTCTAATCACAGCTGTACGAAGACGTCAATGTGGCAGATGTTTGAGAGATTGCAGCACTCTAGAATTTTCTTGTACAAGCAAGCTTATAAGTCAACATCATTTGTCATGAGCAGAGTATATCCCAGGTTGTGTTATTTCTAGGCCTCCTTGCAAGTTTGAAGAACATTAAAGCTTTCTTCTTTCAGTTTTCTGTCTAAAGTCTGTAGGCAGGGACTTAGCACATTTCCTGATTGTAATGTCCGCAAGCATTGTGATGTCCCTCAATTGGACAAGTGCAAGACGCGGATAGTGAGGCAGGCCCATGCCACACCACCTGGAAGGTTTGTATGCCTCCCTCTCTACTGTCACTCTGAGGATTTTACTTCAGCCATTGTGCCTGCTGGGGTGAAAGGATTGATTGTACTATACCTCCACATCACTGTTCCTCATCAAAGGAAGTCAGGGTAGGTACTCAAACAAGGCAGGAACCTTGAGGCAGGTGTTGATGCAGAGGCCATGGGGCGGGGTGGGGAGTGTTGCTTTCTCACTTGCTCCCCATGGAACACTCAACCTGTTTTCTTCTTCTTTTTTTTTTTTTTTTGGTTTTTCGACACAGGGTTTCTCTGTGGCTTTGGAGCCTGTCCTGGAACTAGATCTTGTAGACCAGGCTGGTCTCGAACTGACAGAGATCCGCCTGCCTCTGCCTCCGGAGTGCTGGGATTAAAGGCGTGTGCCACCGCCGCCCGGCTTTAACCTGTTTTCTTATACAACCCAGAACAACCCGTCAAGGGGTAATAGACCCCAAATGGCTGGGTCCTCCCCCAATCAATCATTAAGAAAATGCCATACAGTCACAAATAAATACACAATTATTTGTGGCATTTTCTTAACTGAGGTTCCCCCCCCATCTTAGGTGACTCTAACTTGTATCATGTGGACATAAAACTAGTCAACACACCATTCTCTCTACACCAGCTGAGGGGTCTTTTCAGACACAGTCAGATCATGTAACTCTGCTCTGAGGTGACATAGAATGAGCATCTAAATTTTTACAAAGTTCCACAGTGTCCTACAAAGTCCATGATGCCAATCACTCTTCTCTCTTGATTTCATCATTTGGATCCAGTGATGTCATTTCCACATTGGGGCATTTGTGCTCTCTGTCTCTGCCCGGAGGTCTTTGGATCAATCTGGCATGGCAGGTTCATTCCTGTCATTTTTCAGTGTTTCTGAATAGTTTTCTATAGTCACCGAAGTTATACACCTACCTGTTTATAATAATTCTTCTTCATAGGTTGAAAACATACAGTACTTTCTTT
>JAQHUG010000053.1:6485462-6520242 GCA_028555095.1 Dicrostonyx torquatus | reverse complement strand
AGTGACAAATCTTTACAGGGTACAAGACCATTGTCCCACAGTACAGTGTTACAGATCCAGCTGTCTCACCTAGTTGCAGATCATGTCCTGCCATGAGCTCAGGCATATGCAGATGTTAAGATCTACAAAGACTGCCTTTTTAAATTTGTGAAAAAGAAGAATGAGAAATACTTTGGTGGCTTCATGGAGAGGTAAATCTTTCTCTTTAGTTTGAATTTTCTTGTTTAGAGACACTTAAAATAAATGTAAGGGCAATTGTATGATAACCAAACAGAATCTTTTTATTTTCTGCAAGGAGACCCTCTTTGTCTATTCAGCATACCACATAAGCCACCAAGAAAAAAGAAACACAGTAGAACAAATGAGAGGGAAGTGCTGGTGGGTATGCTTTGTTGGCCTCTAAAACTAAGTTCTAAGGAAGTGCTACTACCTTGGCAAGTAAGAACATAACAGTTTTAAAACTTTCTCATTCACTCTACATTTTACCACTGAACCGCAAACCTGGTATCTTCAGAAGAGAAGGTGGAAGCACGGGAAAGATGCTATTTGCTTTATGAATCTGCCATAGAGGATGGCATCTGAAGCCCCCAGGATGTCAGACTTTAACTGAGCTTAAGAAAGAATGGCTCTGTTAGCAGTTGGATATTTTCCACAAAGTCTACACAGACTCTGTGCAGAATAATCTATCAATGAGCGAGGCCCAGAGCCAAGTTCATAGCCTGTGTAACAATACGCTCTGATTCCTGGGGACATCAAACAGAAATCCTGTACCACTGGTGAAGATTTGGCATATGCTATGAATAAGCAAACTCAGGAAGTCCATTGATAGCATGCTGTACATTGGATGGATAGAACCCTAAGCCTTAAACCCGAGGACATTGTGTCTTACTCCAGGCTCCATATAGTCTCACTAAATACTCATAAAACCTTTTTGAATCAACAAATTAAATTCATAATGTTTTTACAGTATATACTAACATAGTTTTTAAAAATGATTCTCACATACACCTAGTATATAAGTATTCCACTTTTTATATTCCAGATCAAAGAGGATCAGAACCTTGTCAAGTAAGCAGGGCTAGTGTCCAATGGCATCCTCTCTTACCCCAAACTTCACACTCTTGCCAAGCTGTCACCTTGCTGTTTTAAGATGTAGTAGGCCAATTCTACAAGTCCTCATAATTATAGTCTTATTTTGCCAGAAATTCCTATCAGAATTGAAGTTTTGAATGTGGTTCCTTTTGTACTTCCCAGTTAATCATAGGTAGTCACTCTGTGGTAAAAGCTCAGTTCATTCTGAGAGGAAGTGCAGCCTGGCAGTCTGGCATCTTCTGGTGGGGAAGGACTAAAGTCAACATCACAGAATGAATACCCCTGCAGTGTGCACTGCCAGCAAACCGTGCACATCTGCCAACAGTACAAATGGCTATTTTGCTTGGCTTCTAAGTTCCCAATTGCCAAACAAGTAGAAGGGGCAAGCCTGTTAGTGGTTTTCACTCTTTTGAAAAAAACCACCAAAGCCACTAGTGCTTATATGATCAAGCTCTGGATATATACACATAGACTAATATCATGTTTGATTATTATAAATAAAGAAAAACATAACAAATGAGTTTGAATATTTTATGGCTCAGTGCCTAATATCCTTAACTATTACAGTTGTCTTAGAGTCAAAGATGCATGCTAACCTTAAGACTTCAAAGATGAAAGACAGTCATTTTGATAATTCCTTGTCCACATCCTGAAGAACAGAAACAGCCAAAGATCACAGTCTTTTGGAACTGTGCTTGTGGTCCAAGGTTACAAATTAGCTACTGATAGAACAAGGAGTTGGTCTGAATCTTTTTCTTCCCCATAAAGATTAGTATTTTTGCTATCTCAAAGATTCAAAGAGACAGGAAGATAATTAAAATCAAAGTATGCAAGTTGATACATTGATACTAGAATGAACAAAAACAAAAAACATATTCTAAGAAAAAAACAGGGGGAGGGGTCAAATATAAAACAATTCCATTACACCTAAAACTCAATTTCTGGTGCTGCGATGTTTACTTTTCAAGAAACTCTAAAACTAGTTAGATTAGCCAAGAGGAGGTGGCACATGCCTTTAATCTCAGCACCTAGTAGGCAGAGGCAGGTAGATTTCTGTGAGTTCAAGGCCAGCCTAGTTTCCAAAAAAGATATTTCCTTCCATTAAATTTTGTTTCGTTTTTTTTGTTTTACTTTATTTTATATATTTATTTTTAACTGAAAAATAGTGTATATTTACAGGATAAATCTATTTTGATCAATAAGTACATCGCAGGTTCAATGAAACCATGAGCATGCCCATCACCTTATCAAATTTCTTGTTTGTAATAAGAAAATTAAAAATCTCTCTTCTTTTCTGGGCTGGTGAGATGTCTAGATAAGCAAAGGAGCCTTTGTCTCCAAGTCTGTGGTCTAAGTTCCACCACCTAAAAGGTGGCATGAGAAGTGATGTCACCAAGTTATGCTGTGCTTGTCACACTTTGCCTATGGTACACACATGCTACACACACAAACACAAAGGAATGTGGAAAGAATTAAGGCTATTATTTTTACTGTTTTCAATATGAACACTGTAGACATTGTAAAAATAACAGTTTTGTTATCTGGCCTAATAGAAATTTTAATATTCACCTCATGAATATGAGGTTTTACTGCATACTCCTTGTCGAATTCTAGGCAGGTAAACTTTCTGCTTGGGGGCAGGATTGTAAATCTTAAATGTTCGGTGTTCAGGTATAGACAAATAAAGAAGAGTATATAAACTCAGAATAGTAAACTGTAGTGTGGGAATAACAAGGGCCAGAGAAATGACTAAAGAACAAATCTGCTGATGCTGGTTCTCACGAATCAGTTGATGCTCATTCTGATGCCACTGTCATCAGACTTTCAGGGATCCTAGTGGTGAAGCAAGCTGGGACATAAACATTGGTTTTTGCCTCCATAACTTTCTGTCAACCACATGCTCAGATCCTCAAGACAACTGAGTTGAATGAATCGAAAAACAAAACAAAAAAAAAGAATTATCTATATGAGAAAAATTACCATAAATAAAAGATTGCTATCTCAAAGTTAGGCATGGCTTTGCCTCCTTTAATACCTAATTTTATTCATTTTAACCATAAAATTTAGAGTATTAATTATATAACGGACTTTTTATCTGATTACTCTGAGATCCTGTGGAGAAGCAGATACAGTTCAATAATTTGGTGAGACCAGAGAAAGACTCAGAATTCCAACCAATAGTGCTAAGTCCCTTATAGGGCTCGCGAACATCTGTGTTATATTTTCAGAGTATCTTTTTATAAATAGTTGAGTCCATATATGTTGTGGGATATTTTGATTGCACTGTGACACTCTTGAGACTCCAAATAAAATTTACTTTGAATCAGAGGACAGAGTTAGTTACTAGCTGACCAAAATTAGCCATAAAGGTTTTGGAGGATCAAGGACATATAGAGAGACACAGGAAGTAGTAGAGAAGGGTTTGGAAAGATTCTTGTCCCTTTTAGGTTGAAGGACATCACTAGTGACTTCTCCACTGTTTCTCTCATCAATCAGGTTTTTACCCCCGTATCTGACTCCCTAGTTTTTATTGATAAAGAATAATTAGAAAAATGTTTCATATATACAACAGACTCACCTGTCCTTTCCTTGGTAGATGAGGTCAGAAATTCTGACAGCTCTGTCAGCTGAGAGATCTACCTGTGGCAATGGCGCTGGTATTACTCATACTATTTCACTAGGAAAATTCTTCAATTGTTCTTTTGATTATACATAAACAATTGAAAAACAGGTGAAAGTAAAGAACCAATTAGAGAGAGTCTAAATAACTCAAGTAAGGGGTTGCTACAAACCTATTTTTCCAGTTTCCACAGTATGACCACAGAATACACATTCTTACAGTTGTAGACACAAGTTTTAAGTGGCACACTTAAAGTCCTTGGTGGAAGGATTACTGTGGTCTACAAAGGTGGAAGGAGATCTTCCCCAATGCTGCTTTGACAGACTGTCAGTGTGGAAAAGAACACACTTTTCCAGTGTGTTCTTGATGACCTAGTCCACAAAGACCTTTTCCCAAGAAATATGCTAGTTCTTCCGTGATGAAACAAGCCCCCAGCTAGGTGTGGGGCTCGTCTTCATAATCCTGGAGTTTGCAAGACTGATACAAGAGGAGTGCTGTGAGTTTTTGCCAGCCTGGACTACTACTGTCTCACAAAACCGAAAGCAAGAAACACTTTATAAAGTGGCCATGATTTATAGGCTAGTACTTGAATGAGGAATGGGAAGCTGTTCTAGGTTTGTTGAACCATAGACAACCATAAAACTCAGCCACAGTTGCTGTTCTATGGGAGAGTGTGACCAAACATTTGCATATTAAATTGTCTTTGAAAGAAGATACTGTATGTTTGCTATCAAAAAAGATCGGTTTGTGAGCTGAGGGTTCAGCTAGGACTTCACATCTACTTGGGACATGTGTCAAATGTGTGTCAAAGATGAGAAGACCCTCTCCAGCTAAGGCAGGTCTGAAAATTCAATGCCTGATCTCTCATCTCCAGAGCTAGTACAGTTAGCTTCTTCCTTTGGTTAGGTTTCTGTTACTGAAGTCAAAGATATTTGATTACAGAGAAAGGTTGCACAGGACCTGACCTATTCCCGAAAGGTTTGGTATGCCAAGCTTATAGTACTATTTTTTCTATCTATTCTTTAAAAACTGCAGTGTAGGTAGAGAGAAAGTTAATCAAATGTTATGGGGACCATCCATGGGTAGTTTTCTATTAGCTGTGCATTTTCTAAAGTACTTTAATGAAACAACTGTTTACCCTGGGGTGACAAGTTGGAGTGGGTTGTAACACAGCTGCCAGGATTACCTAGAGAAAGCAAAAGATGGCAGTCTGCTGCCTTTGAGACCTAGCTTTGAATATAGCATTCCCTTTTCCACCCAGTTTAGTAATGAACTTCTATAAATTGTGATACTTTATTAAGACAAATTATGCTGTATATCTTTGATAAACATATTCTCAATTCTCATAATAAATAGATGAGATGAATTTAGTCTATTTAACAGTAGGAACTGGGGTATTAAAAACAATGAGTCAACCATGAAAAGGCAAAGGCAAGGTTGTTCTTGTTGCCTGCCTTCCGATCCTCTTACTTTGAGTTACCACATAGTACTTTGCCAAAACACACTTACAGTTCCTAATAAAAGGTAATCATTACCTGCCTAAAACTATTCATGGAGAGGGTAACCTTATTCCTAGCCACTGTTCTTTAAGGGTTAGGGGGATTATATAACAGAGAGATTTAAGAAAGAGAAGTGCCACAGGTTTTACTCAACTTCCATGGGTTTCCTTCTCCTTCCTTAGGCCAACTCTCCCATACCCCTCCCTCAATGCTTTCTCCCCCACCTATGTTTTGCAATCAGAAAACAATATGGCTTGGACAGTGTGGTTCAACTTGAGCTCATTCTATGTATGACTCAGAGAAGTTCAAGCACTTGAGATTATACCTTGTCTATATGAAGCTCTCTATAGAAGTTGTGCATAGTCTAGATATTAACAAATGGACACAAGAAAAGATACCCTGTAAAAGAACTTCTAGTACGATGGTTTTGTTAAGCATGATTAATAAAAACCCAAAGACAGAAATTGGGTTCAACCTGAAGATCTGCAAAGCAAAGCAGTCAACCACTGGCCCTTACCTCAACCTCAGTCCAAAAATGGCAATCCTGCCTCCAAAAATCTCAGATTGAAACCGAGACTGTGAACTGTCCTGTCCCATTTTATATTCCTCTCTAGGGCTGGGATTAAAGGTGTGCACCACTACCACCTGATTTCTATGGCAAGCTAGTGTGGCTAGCACAATTATAGGTGTGTGCTATTGCTGACTTGTTTGTAAGGCTGGCCAGTGTGGCTGTTTTACTTTTCTGATCCTCAGACAAATTCTAGTTATTAAAATACAAATAAAATGCCACTACACTTTTGTCAGTCAAATGGACATAGTAGCTGTGGCTGGATGTTTGTGATCAATTTAAACATCAGAAAGGGGAATATATATATATACATACATATAGATATAAACGATTCTAAGAATTCTAAATATGAATACAGTATTTTTTTGTTCTTATTTATTGTCCCTACTCTGTGTACTGACTTCTCTTGGATCCACCTCCTATCTGCCAGCCTGCTTCCAAATTTATGTATTTTATATTTCTAAAACCCAGTTAATCCCATTTGCGCTATAGGTGTGGGATCATTCACTGGAGCATGATTGGCCTACTAGAGATAACACCTCTGAAGAAAATTGACGCTTCTTGTCTTAGTAACTAACAACTGTCATTAGCTCCTCGGCTGGGGGAAGGAGGGTCATTGACTTTTCCCTGACCCATGCTGGAATGTTGACTTTCTTGATCTTGTGTATGTCTGAAGCAGGAATCCACAGCTACTATGATTTCATAACTGTCCTGTTGTGTCCAGAAAACACTGTCTTCATCCCAATCCTCCCATTCTCTGGGTCTTCTGATTTTCCCATACCCTTCTGTGATATTTTCTATCCTTTGCAGGGACATGTATAATACAGATGTCCTTCTTACAGCTGAGTACTCCACAGATGTTTATTCTCTGTTTTAGTTTTAGTGTTAATTGCTGTCCACTGCACAAATAAGCTTCCCTATTATGTTAACTCTGTGGGTTTCACTAATCTATGGCTATAGAAATGCATATTTAGAGAGCAATTGAATCTATATCCATTTAGCAAAATAGTATTTGTAAGTTCACACATACTGTCTATGAGCTTCCTAACTATGGGCCTTGATCAGATATACAGTACCAGGCACCTTTTCTTATTTAAGACTGGGTCTTAAATAAGAAAGTTCTTGGTTATCCATCACATTTTTTTGCTGCTATTGCATCAATGGAAATGTCTCGACAGGTTGATTGTTACTGTAGCTCTCTAGGCTCATAACTGGGTCTGACTGTTGATGACTTTTCTCTCCAGACAGGTGCAATAGCACCTTCTAGTACTAGGAAAGCTAAACATCAGTAAGAGCTTGGTTTCTCCAAATCCTGTGACCCAAGTATGTGGTATCCTCAGCAATAGGTTCTCACCATTGAGTTCTGGGGGGAGGGGCTAACGAAAAGCAATGAAATAGTCTGTATTGTTTTGTGTGTTTCTAGGGCCCCAAGATCAAAAACAGTTCAAGAGGAGGTAACTTACACCTGGCACTACCCATGTTTTTTTTTTTTTTTTGGCAATTTATGGATTATGAGAGGAGCACTGTCCCCTGTGTGGCATAGTTTCATTTAAACTGGTGTGAGTGTGTGTGTGTGTGTGTGTGTGTGTCTGTGTGTGTCTGTGTTGTGAGGTTTCCATATGGCTTTCTCAAATGCCCTTAGCTATCCCTACTCCTTCCTCTCCTCTAGCCTTTCTCCCTACTTAACCCTTCCGTATTATTTCCCTTTGGCCTTTATGTGGCCTATGTTATACTATGTCTCACCCCTTAAGATCTTCCTCTCTCATCACAAGTAGTTCTGAAAGATGCTTTTATAAAACACGGAAAATTTATCTACCTGTACAAAATACTGCTCCACTTTTAACCAAAGCAACTCAATAGAAACTTCTGCTCCCTGTCTCTGTACATGACTGCTCTCTTTACCCAAGCCCCTCCTTCCTCAGAGTTTATCTTCCTTTTCTGGACTAACTAGAGACCCTCCTTTTACCCCATTTTCCATATCTGATCACTTTGTACCCTGCAAGTCCCCTCTATATTGCTTCCCTATTCACCCCATCTCTGGAAATGGTCCTGTTTTACTTTGTTTCTGCAGTTACTATAATCATATCAGAAGATTGAAAGCGAGGAGCCTCAAATGAGAGAGAAGAGGTAACACAAACACACTTGCATACACTTGGTTGATTACAATTTTTTTGAAGAAACTAATATGTCTAGGAGTTCAATTGAAAGAGAGACAAGAAAGTCCAGGTTAAACAAATTTGGTTTTACATTTATTCTGATATGGAAAGATGTTTCACAAGACTGATGATTCATTCATGTTTAACATTTAGGAGATCAATGAAAAGCAAAGTATACAGTCTGTAGATACATTGTAAGACCTAGAGACTAGTAATATGATAAATGGTTTGTTGAGTATAAACCTAACATTTACTGAAAACCCTTCAAAAATATTTTTATATATCTCACATTTATAGTGACTAAATGGTAATTCAATTAGGTCTTTAAATTCTGTCTGGAATGTAAGGAGAACTGAAGATGCAGACCACAATTACATAAACTTGAGCCATTAGAGGCATTAAATATAACACATAAACACAAAGAGTTTATTTTAAATAAATCAAATGTCCTGAAGTCAAAACCACAAATTATGAAATTGTGTTTGGTTTGCATCCTAACACCAAAGCTTCAAAATGGCAACCCTGATTCACTAAACTGCTTTTTGCAGACACAGTTAGGACCATGCCAAGCCACATTCTCAGACAAACATATCGATGGTATACCCATTGCTGATGCAATTGTGGTTAGTAGACAGAGCATCGGAGTGACCCCACGGTCACCCTCAGATGGGGCTTCAGAATATATCATTTAAATTAGGTCAGATATGGAAAACTAAATGTTTTTGTGTTTAATTGAGGTTTGTTATTGGTCATCTTATCAGAATAAAATAACATGTGGGGTATGGCATATTTTTTAAAATATGTAGAAAAACAAAAGATTTAAAAACCACGCAAGAATGCAAAACCAGCATGGGTAGGAGCCAAGTGTTTCTCCACTTGGCTTTTTCCCCTGTTGTGTCCTTGCCCTGACACCGTAAGGGCACAGTGCAGTGTCCTCGGGTAAGAGCACGCTTTCAGTGATCACCAAAAATAAGGGTCCTTCTCTCTCCTGGCCATCTTTTGCTAAGTCATTTGCCCTGAATTGGTTTTTTAAAAAATTTTACTAGCTTGAATGATATTTTTGTTTAGTATATTATCAAGGAAGTAGAATATAAGATTAAATTGTCAATTCCTTTAAGTTACTGCTGATGTATGCATTGTATGCTTAGTTCTTCATTTCTTATTCCAAAATCCTGAAATAATGGCTTATCACACACACAATATACCTACTGGACATGGACAGTTAGGTTGACATATTATGAGTGTGTGTGTGTGTGTGTGTGTGTGTGTGTGTGTGTGTGTGTAAAAGAGAGACAGAGAGACAGAGAAAGAGAGAAAGAGAGGTAAAGAAGGAATATACCTTCTCAGTCCCACTCTGTAAGAACGACCAAAATCTATTTTGTGCTATAAAATATCATGTCTGAGATTCCCCAGACGTCATCGCAATCGTCACTGTTATTGAGAGCATTTGCCTTGTGGATGCTTTTGAGCAGCTGTTAAGGGCCCAGGGGTCTTTGATATTCTGTTCTCAAGTTTTGGCCCTCACTGACTACTTTTTTAAAATTTCCTTTATTTTTGAGATTATAATGTAATTACGTCATTTTCTACTTTCCTTTTCTCCCTAAATCCTTCTGTATTACTTTCCTTGCTCTCTTTCAAATCAATGGTCTCTTTTTTCATTAATTATTGTTTCTTACTTGCTTATGTGTGCGTGTGCGCGTGTGTGTATGTGTGTCTGTTTCTGTCTGTCTGTCTTTCTGTCTGTATTCCTAAATGCATAGCCACAGCCTGCTCAGTCTGTATAGCACTTCCTGTTTGTACATTTTCAGGGCTGATCATTAGGTGTTATATAACCCTTTAATGTGCTCTACCCTGAGGAAGACTACTTCTCTGTCCTGAACATTTCTTAGTTGCTTGTTCTTTTGTAGGGCTGAGGGCTAGTGGGCTTGCCCCCATCCACATTAGCATATCTGTGGTTGTCTTCATTCTGCTCATGTTTTTATATGTGTCACTTCTGACATTATTAGAAGACACAGTTTCATGGTAAAATCCCTGATCCTCTGGCTCTCACAGCCTTTCCACTCTGTTTTATACACTGATCCCTAAGCCTTGAGTATGAAAGCTCTATGGTGGATGTGGTTTTCTGTATCAGTCTCCATCTGTTGCAAAGAGAGGTTTCCTTGAAGAAAGGTGAGGGCAATACTTATCTGCATGTGTGAAAACAAATATTTAGAATGGAGTTATGGATTATGCTGTTTTAATAAAGTGGTGGTTGAAGTTCTCCTCCAAGATTCACGAATTCACTAGTTCTGGATAGTTAGCTAGGTTTCCAGTACCAGGTGTGAGTTCCCTCTCGTTTCCTCAAGTAGACAACTATTGGTTACTAAAAGTATGTGTGCCACTAGTGCATCCATAAAATTACAATTCCATGTTAGTTGGTCATTGATGTGGTTCATGAGCATCATAGCTATGTAGGACTGTTGGTTGCTCGTTCTTTTAGAATCTTGCATGGTGCCACCTGATACTGTGAAAGCTAGTTTTCAGGGAGGACGGATTCAGGTCAGTTCCAGTGCAGGGGCCTCTGGGTCCTGTGTTTAAAGTTCATGATGTGTTCAGCAACAGGGACTTGCCTCAACAACTCAAAAGTAGAATGCTCATGCCTGATGTTGAGGTTTTAGTAAGATGTTCATAGGCTCATTGGAGGGAACATTGTCAGTGCATATGGGAGAATTTAATTTAAACTATGCATGTATATTTATATACCAACCTGTGTATGATATAGATATTTAGACAGATGATTAATAGTATGATTCCTTGTGATTTTCCAGACATCCTTACATTTATTTTGCCCATCTCCATTCTTCCTCTGTATCTCGCTCCTCACCAATTAGAGACCCTCATTTTCCCCATCCTCCTCACATCAGATCACTTGTGCCCTGCAATTCCCCTCTCTATTGCTCCCATAGCCAACCCTCTCTGGAAATGGTCCTGATTTACTTTATTGGTTTCTAAAATTACTACAGGATACATACCCACATCTGATCATTGAAATCCAGGAGCCTCAAATGAGAGAACAGAGGAGACTTTTGTCTTGCTAGATCTGGGTTACCTCATCAATAAGATCTTTCTTAATTCTATCAATTTACCTGAAAATTGCCCAATTTCATTTTTCTTTATAGCTAATTATTATTTATTATTATTTCATGGTATGTATATATCATATTTTTATTATCCATTTGCCATCTGTAGAACATTTAGGTTCTTTCTACCTCTCAACTGTTGTGAATAGCACAGCAATGAACAGGATGTCAAGTCCTTGGGTGTGTGCCAAGGAGTAGTATAGCTGAGTCATAGGGTAGATTTATTTTTAGTTTTCTGAGAATTATCCACACTGCTTCCGGAGTGCTGTTATTGTCTGTTGTTCTGTTGATCTTTGCCATTCCAGCTGGGACATCCTGAAATCCCAAAGCCTTTTTGATTTGCATTTTTCATAATTGCTAAGGAATGGTAACTTATTTTAGGTATTTCTTAGGCATTTTCTCTTTCTTTTGAGAACTTTCAGTTCAGATCCCAAGTCTAGTTTTTTCTGACTTTGGGGTTTTTTTTAGTTTTATATATATATTCTGGTTATTAGCCTCTTGTCAGATGTATAGCTGACAAAGATTCCAATTCTGTGGGCTTTATATTGGCCCAACTGATTGCTTTGTTAGCTGTGCAGAAGGTATTCAGCTTTATGAAGTCAATTGTTGGCCTTAACTCTTGTCCAACTGCAGTCCTCTTCAGAAAGTTCTACATCTATATCTGTAGGTACTGCCTAAGATTCTTTTCAGAGGGTTCAGTGTTTTGGTTTCACATTTAGTTCTTTGATCCACTTGGAGTTTGTATTTGTACAAGGTGACATATACAGATCTAATTTCATTTTTCTGCTAGTGGACATCCAGTTTTCCCAGACCATTTGTTGAAGATCCCTCCAATAGAGAGCTGGTCACTAGAATGTGGGCAAGGTTTGCCCTTTGTACAAGGCAAATTAGGCCCTTCTTCTCCCAAACACATGGTGGCCTTCCATTTTCTTAGGTCCTTTACAATCATGGAGTAGGGACAATCAACTCTAACTATGACAGAGTGAACCACAATACTCTATCCCAGGTCTACAGTCTGAGATGTCATTCAGGGAAAATAGGCAGCTATCTTCTGGGAGATGATGGGACCAAGAGACTACATCAGAATAGAGTGGGATAGCCTTGTGTCTGCTAGAAACTTAATGGATTTGTACCCTACCTTTGCTATGATCCTTATTGCCTGCAGGTAAAATACGATAGAGCCCTGACCCTGTCTTTTCTCCCTTAACTGGAGGACTGAAGGGATTTTCTTCTTTTCCTTCTGGTTTGGGCATCCATTCTTCCAATGTACCCTTTTGCTTATAGCAAGCATACTAATCCTTCTCCTAATCCCCAAGCCTACTTTTTCTTGGTCTCCTTTAGTCTGTTTCTTAAGTGCAGCTACCACCCTTGCTAGTCTCCTTCCCTATTTTTATCTGCTGAATCATGGTTGTTGTAGACAACCTCACAGTTACCACGTCCCTCATGTATGGGTTACATGAAAACTCTCAGGTGTTTCTAGCCCCTCACCAGCAAGGCCACTGGTATTTACAATAATAGGGATGGACTTTTTCCAAACATTGCTGCTGGAGCAGATTAATGATTCAACTACCACCCTTAGAAAGAGTTTAGGGATGTGCATTGTTAGTAAAGTTAAGATAAAATGCTTTTGTTAGTGGATTTGATGTAGAAAATTTGAGGGAACAATTTAAGGTTTAGAAAGGCACACTTTTGATAGTTGGACAAGGTACTTGTGGAGGTCAGGGAAGAACAATGGCAGCCTGGCTATTGCTGGCTCGTTTACCTTTCTTGCTGAAGATGGGTTGGTGATCAAAGGTGATGATTAATTCCTCGTACCCATTTTGTCTTCAGCTTTGTGATATAATCTAATAAAAAAAACTGTTGATGAATCAGTATGCACTTTGAAGATTTAAAGTAGAAATGAATAAATGTTTTTTATATAATATGCTTAGATTTGTGCTTAAGATTTTTTATAAGATTACCTTTTGAGATAAGTAAAAAAATTATTGATCTTTTGTAACTGCAAAATGTAGTCTGCCAATAGAATAACTGGCTAAGAAAAATACCTTGCTTGCTTATACTTTGTTAATCTATAAGTTGCTTAGACATAAATGTATGTGGGTCTTTGGAAATATTTTTTTCACATGTAAGACATAAAATATTTAACCATGTAAGAGAAATGGGGAACACGCTGGTTTTCACTTGTATTCTTTTAATCATTCACTTGAAAAATAGAATGTAACCGCATTGTAATTTTTATATTTGAAAGATTTTGCTGAGATATATAAACTGTAAGGGAAAAAAATAAAGAGATATAGAAGGAAATCATCAGGAAAGAGGTAAGGGAACAAACAAAGATGAGAGACCCTGATATGTTGAAGATGTGTGTGTGTGTGTGTGTTTCCCCTTTTGAGCCAGCCCCATAGAAAATAGTTTTGCTCCCTCAGCAAAAGCGTCTGTCATGTGATCAGATTTCACGCTGCCCTTCCAACTACACCATGTGGTTCCCAGGTTTATTCTGGGAACTCAGAGGGCAATTTTCAGGCTCCTGAATGACCTGGCAGATGGGTGAGCTTCCTAGCTGCTGCTCTCAAGTCTGCCAATAAGACCTGGTAAAAATTGTTTAGAGCCTCCTTACCTTTGTTGGCGTGGTGTTGGGGTCCTATATAATTGAATAAAAATCATGTGGGTGTGGCTTAATATGCATAAAAATAGAAAATTAAAGCCTGCAAGAATACAGAAAGTACTCTGAAATGGCATAGATGGTACCTATGCCCTCACATATGGCGTTTGATTTTTATTTATTTATGGTACTTCTTGATCATTTACCTCCTGGTAGAAGTTTGAGACTTCTGGATCCTGGGCAACATTAGTATTCCAGTGTTATTACTTTAATGATTTAATTTAACACAATGTACATACACAATCTTTGAAAAAAATGTTTTTATTTCTCTCATCATTAAGAATAAGAGAACTTTATTTTGCCATAAAGTAACATTTGATTTTCAGGACAATACAATCCTGCCTTCTCCCAACAGACGGGGTGAGCAGGAGTGACTATTACTCACGAAATGACAAGCGTGCTTTGGTTTGTTTGTAGGTGTGTCCATGCTGTCTTCAAGTCTCCTCAGCTTGCTACTACCCTCCTTTGGCTTCCTTGTCTACTTGGGATTCTGAATGTTGTGACATCTGCTGTTCCCAGCCCAGCTCAGAGGATGCCCTTCATCCTGGGATGACTGTAATTCCTTCTAATCCCTGTGGCTCCATCCTAAACCAAATAAATTAGACTCTAACAAGCTATTCAACTGATTTCCAACACATTAGGACTGAGGCATTCAGGAACCCCTTCATCCAAAAGAATAACTTTTCAATGGAAACAAAATGATTTTTAACTCGTTCCAATATGCCTTATAAACCAGTTAACCTGATTCTGTGAAAGTTGCATGATTTAATTCAATGGACAAGTTACAGTGTTCAATTCAATACCATAGGCTGTAGAATGAAAGTAAAATCACCATACATGGGTGCTTTACATTTAATGACAAGTTGTGAAACTTAATAGAGGTTGAAATGTTGATTGTATGTGGTACTTGTAAGAGTAATGCAGTCTCTTATATTAGCCTATCCGTTCGGGGTACTGTGTATTTTTGAAAGACCCCTGCCATTCATCACATTTTGAGTTTTCCATAAAATTAAAACAAAAGTAGAACAAAAAGGTTTTGACAGAAACACCATTACCAAATCACTTTACTGAATGAGTTGAAAGTTTTTGACAATGAAAACCAAATTATAGAACTTACTATCAGTATTCTTATTTTTGAAGTAATTTTCTACACATTTGCTTTTCAGAATCTGTAAAGCTCTTCAGTTCGTTTTCTAATGCTGTAGTTCACCCATGAGAGGGTTTTTTACTTTTGTATTCTAAGCTGAAGTTGTTTTGTGCGTTTCCTCTCACCAATGTCAAGCCTCCGAGAGTGCAGCTAATCTGGAGTGCTGGCTACTGCTGTGTTTATTCATATGTGGAATGACAGGTTTGGGGGAGTAGTGAGCTTCCATTTTTCCTACAACGTGACCGTCTCTATACAGTTCGTAGTATGTGACAGTACAGTGTCAGAGCTCTGAATGTCCTCATTGCTCCGGTTTTGTTCTTCATGCCTAAGTATAAGCTCTCTATAGAAAGTGTAGAATCAAGAAATCGTATGCTGGTTGAAAAAGCTACAGAATTCCATTTAAAGAAACTTAAAGCTCATTTCCCAAGTCAATGCAATACTAAAAACTGGCTAAAAATACCAAATCAGAATGTTGCTAGTGGTCCTATAAAGAATATGCAAAGTCGGGAGGCAGGAGAGGTAGACAGTGTCCTATCCAGGGATGTCTCCCAAGTGTTCATGTGCAGGAATTTGTGATGTGTGGAAGGGAAACCTGTGTTTCCTCATTGTCCATGGTGTGCACGGAGATGTGTCTGAGTGTGGGTGTGAAAGAACTCGGGTAATAAAGAATTAGCTGGCTTCTGGAATAGTGCAATGTTGGTTCCTTGAGAGGTTGAACCCTATTTTATTAGCACAATCTTGCTGGCTAATTAGAGACAGAGTTTATCTTTTTAGAAAGGATACCCTATAGGTCCATAAAGAATATTTACAGGAAGGAAAAATAGATCTATTAATATGTTACCCCATCTTTAATTTGTATAATTTTTGTACTATATGTGTAAATGTTTAAAGTCCTCATTATAAAGATATCAATAAATATGTCATTGATTTACACTTAACACTTTGTTATACAAATGAAGCTTTTTAAAATCAGTAAGACAAATGCCTTCCCAGCAGAAGTATGTCAACAAATCACCGACAAATTTCGTAAAATATTTAAAGGTTTGAAAAAGAAGAAAATGACTTCATACTTTAGGGAGATGAAAACTCTGTTAGCTTTCTGTACAAATGTTGTGCTTTCCTTGTTTCATTTGGGGTTTTCCTCTTGTGAAGTGACCCATGTTGGGCATTTTATATCATCAGTAACGACTACATCTTTTGCCAAATGCATGCCTGCCTTTTATTTTTAATATATGGTAATAAAGACCAAAACTGGCTAGATTTTGCATGAAATGGTTCTGAAAGATAAGAAAACAGATATGAAGGTTGTTTAATTTTCAGTATGTGGCGGATAGACTCAACTCTCTCATGCACTAATGACTTCTGCTTTTCATTTTCTCCTATAATTGTACAGAAGAGACTGGGACCATCGGTTTTAAACAGTTGTCAAGCTAACCAATGTATCATATGCTTTAAAACGCAAGATTCTTAATTAAACTTTATATAGCTGTAGACACATCTGTGGTTTCTTTGTATTTCAGGAAAGGGAATAGTAGTTTTATTTGATACTGATAAATAACAAATTGATTTTTTTAGTTATTTTTTATCATTTTTTCAATGGAGTAGTATAGGACTGTGGTTTGTCCTTTTTATGAATGAATACAAATTATAAAGAAATAAATGTCTTACTGTTGCCCAAAAAAGTAACTGTCCTTTTAATTTACCTGAAGTTTATATTTTTTTAAATTTTTTTGAAAGTTTTCATTATGAGCTTAGTGTCATGGAGTAATTACTCCTGGGTAAGTAAAAGTTCAGAGTTGAAGTAATTCAATGGTACAAAACCTCCATGGGCTAGAGATATGGCTCAGAGGTTAAGAATGCTTCCTGCACCATTATCAGACATCTCACTATTAACTGCAACTCCAGATCTAGGGATCTGATGTCCTCTCTCAACTCCATGGGCACCTGCCTGCATGTGATGCACACTAACTTACCCCGGCCCATATACAGAAGAATAACAATAACAATGTTTTTTTAAAAAAAATCTAAGAAAACAATGCAAAACTAAACCCAGAAATAGTCGTACACTAGAAACACCGATTGCTCGGTCTGCTGCTGAACACTAGGGCAGGATTCTAGATGCCCAGAGAAACAGTCTGCTTAGTCTTAAGTGTGCTGAACTTCGTGGAGGAATCTGCGTAAATCCACAAATCTACAGGCAAAGAGCCTGAAACAGATAAAATCTTCTCAGAGTCCAGAGCAAAACTGAGCCCACGATTCTGTCCCTTGAGCTTTCTTTGCCTTTTTGTTGAGTTCTTTTAAGCGATTTCTTCCTCCAACATTCTGATTGACTTTCCTGGTTCATGAAGCTTGCTTCATTCTGGGTTTTTAATTTTCTTTTGTAAGCCCTGGCTCTATTTCTCGACCCTACGTGTTAGGTTACTTCCTGTGTAATATTTTGCGTTGGGCATGTGACTTTCGGCTGATTCCCGTTGGTATTGCTGCAGGCTTTGGATAATCAAAGCTTTCAGCGAGTTTGGGTTCCACAGAAGAGGCTGTCAACCTGGCTGCCTCTCAGGAGCGACCTGGGAATTTGAAAAGATGTGATGCATTCCGCTGTCCACTATGCGGACTGACCAAGTTAGACTCTTGGAGTGAAGAGCAGGAGGCTACAGTTTTGGAGTGGCATTTGGAAATGTCGAGGGAGTGGGGCTAGAAATCAAATTTTCATGATTATTAAAGATTAGTTAACTGAGAATTTTAACTAAATCAAGGCACAGCTCAACATTATGCACACATAATTTAAATATATCTTAAGAAAAATCTCATTTCTATCACATTCCTGAAAATGTTTTATTTATAAGCATTCTTGTCTTGTAAAAAAAAAAAGGTAGCTTTTCATATAGTAAAACATCTTCTAATTTGTTTGTTGCAAGAATCCAGGCAGTATAAAGAACACCCCTCTGATTTATTTTCTAAAGGAATATAGAGGTATTTTTGTATTTTCCTTAATCTTTTTTATTTCCCCTATGTTTCCTGAAATTAATTAATTTTAATACCTAATATTTCAAGGCTATAATTTTCTGGAGAGTGCTTGTTTAAGTTGATGAAATATGCTTCCACCCCAGGCTCATCATTTTTTTTCCAAATAGAAACAAGATAGTTCTTAATGAGTTAAATTCAGAAATTAGTTTATGGGAAGGCAAGACTAGATTTCTACATTATTTATCATATTTAAAAATAGATTTCATATGTTACTTTTTAGAAGTAAATTTGCTGCTTTGGGTAATATATGCCAGGTTCTACAGTCCTCTTACTCATAGGTTGAAACTCTGAGTGAACAGCAAAGCTCTCCATCCGGCTTGTGCTCTCATCATATTTTCTCCCTGTGGTTTCTTTGGACTATAGTTTATTCTATCACAGTTCTGGAAGTCGAGTTAACTGTTTGCTCTGGGACGACTGTGAAAGCACACCTGGTCCTTTCTCCTTACCAAATGTGTTACACAAAGTGAAAGAGATTGGCTTGGTCCATTTTTATGACATTCGAGATAAAAACAGAACTCTGGGTATAGAAAGCAGGTCAGTTGTCAGGATTTAGGTTAAAGGAGAGGGCCTGATAGAACAGAAGCTACATGGAGAACGACATAACTGGAATCTTCTCATTTGACAAGACTCACGGAATGACTGGTCTGCAAAAGGGTAAGTTTTACTCTGTACACATTGAAACTTCTAAGCACAGGGACTGGGGAGGTGACTCTGCCATTACATGTAGGTTGATCTTAGCAAAGGACTCAACTTTAGTTTCCAGTACTCAAGTAGGTAACTACAGCTTAAGGGGCTCAGATGATCTCTTCTGGACACCTTGGTGTTGTGTACAGACACACACACACACACACACACAATTTTTTAAATGCAATTGTAGGCAGATCAGGTTACTTGAGTGACCTATTTATGATAGATTTCCTTCTATAACCTGTCAGATTTTAAATAAGGAATATAACACTTTGAGTTTGCTTTCATCCTTTCATTAATCATTCCAGGTTTCTTCCATTACAAGTGATGATCAGTTCAAATAAGTCCAAGAACAAAAAGCAGTCTGCTGACTTAAGTGGTGAGAAGTTTGTGTGGCTTAGGCAATGCTGTTAGTGACTCTAGATCTCTGGCATGCTGTTCTAGTGGCTGGCAGGACTCAGCTGTGTTTCTTGAATGATGGAATCAGTTTGCCTTTACCTGGCAAGGGTGACAATATACTTTCAAGGACAGATTCAAGTGATTTTGTATAAAGCTAGAGCCCAAAAATCATAGCACTCAGGGTACAGAGGCAAAAAGATCACAAGTTCAAGATGAGCTTGTGCAAAATTCAACGGGAGAAGCTGTCTCAAAAACAAAGATAACAACTACAGCAAAACTGTCCCTTGTAATAACCGTTTACCTCCTACACATGCTCCAATGAATGGTCATGAGTCTAAAATAATACATGTATGTTCACTCACAGTTTTGGAATACAAAGGTCCTAAATCATTACACTGAGTTACTTCTAGGCTTTGAGCTATGCTAAAAGCTGTCCTTCCTCTAGAAGATCTGGGAAGCTGGTAGAATCCTTTGGCTCCTGGCGAAACCCCTATGATTTTTACCCTGCTGGGTACATTCAACTTCACTGTTCTATCCTCTTTTAAAATGATTCCCCTTTACATTTAGAACCAAGGCTGGTAAACACAGGACTTCATCTCAATGCACTTAATCATACTTGTAAAGTCTTTGCCACATAAATCAGTATTTGCAGGTTTCATAAGATGTTATAGAATATCGGTGTAGGGGGATTATTGAATAATCTACCAAAAACATCTTCTCTAACAGTTCTCTTTCAGGAATATCAATAGTCTAATTATCACAGTGATTTATTTCTTTCATTTTAATTGAATGTCTACACTCTGTTCTATAAATTACATAATATTTTCAAACAGTTTCGGTAGAGGTTTCCTGGAGGTGTGAATTTACAAATGACTTGTGCCTATGTAGCTATTTCATTCTAAATGAATATTTTGTCTGACCAAAGGATCATAATACTCAGGAACTAAATCATAGTTACAAAGCCCAGAAATCCCTTAAACTTGCAAGATGGACAGAGCTGTTCCCTGGGGTTAAATGAGCAGTCAAAACAGCTTATGAGATGAGAGTGGTCCATGGTGGAGCTGCGTTAAGTCATTCAGAGTGCCCAGAGATGAAGCTTCCACAACTCACAAGGCTGAGGCAGGATCTTTGATGTTTATTTTGGTTGATTTCAATATTTACATGTCACAAATTAGAAACTCCTGAGTAAAGATGTTCACCTGAACAACTGACCTGATCGCCTTGATCTGATGCAGGCACAACCACCCATATTGTGTGTGGACTGTGCCTTCCAGGCGCACCGAAGCCAGAAGACATGAGAGGAAAGAGGAGGTGCAAGTTGGAAGAGAAGTACCACCACATGATAGAACATAGATTAATATAAATGGCTTAATTTAAGTCATAAGAGCTAGTTAGGAACAAGTCTAAGCTATAGGCCGAGCTTTCATATTTAATAAGTCTCTGTGTCATTATTTGGGAGGTGGCTGACAGGACAAAAGAAAACTTGTTATAGTTTTGCTTTTCTGGTTTTTGGCTTCCTCTCCTGGATAGATGAAATAAACTACAAAATTTTGCTCTTTATATAGCATCTTTACAACAGAATAGTAATACTTATGATAAAAGCTAGTCATTAAACATGTGGTTTCTAACCCTGAATCTCCTAAAGGATCTGAAAACCCTTTAGTTCCTTCTGCGCCTGCCATCCTCTCTCTGATCTGTAGTTTGCAACATCTGGAAGGAACTAGTTACTGTATTGACACTTAAATTATTTTAATAAGTTGCTGTATGAATTATTGAAAATTCTCTCTAGACTCATTACAAATGGCTTCCTTGAGATTGTGACTCCTCTGTTCCCAGGGAGGAAGACCCTTTCTCAGGCTTGCTCCAGCTAGACTTTCCCACCACTGACATATCATCCTAGCAGTATGCCCTCGTTCCTGGCAATATCACCTAGTTCCTGGCACTGTTTTCCTTCATCCATCCTTGAATGTCTTCCTAACTCATAGTCCATGTCAATGCACCATACAAATATTTTTAAAACCTCCAGATTTGTTTTTCTCCTAGGTAGCAGCCAGACCTTCTAACCAGTCTGAGTGATTAGTTGCCACCACAAGATTGGTGCTACTATTGCATCCATGATTGTACCTTGCCACAGTCATCATTATTGCAGTTTACAAGGTTCACTGAGGGGTAAGAATACTCAACCTTCTCCCCCAGAAACCTGTAGAGTAACTTCTGGTACTTTCGTAAGCTAGCTAGTAAGGAGTAAGCTTCCTGGTTTGTACCAATTTGATTTCCCCATTTCCCATGACCAAAGTGTGTCGTGTTGGTTTTACTATCTATTCCTGATGGCCACAGTAGTCTCTTGTTTTGGGACTCTCCCAGACACCACTGGCCAACAACCCCAAAAAAACATGTCATACATCTAGCATTAGACTTTTTGTTTGAAAACCTATGTCTTCTATGAAGAGTATTATCTCTGACACTGGTGAGTTCATGGGCATCATAAATAGAAATCAGTGGGCATCATATAACAACATAAACAAAAGAACACAAAGTCAGGATGGGTAGAGGGTAGATCTGGGAGAAGTAGGGGTTGAATCTGATCAAAATATACTGTATACATGTATGGAAAATTATCAAAAAAATCAATTAAAATATTATGTTAACAATAGCTACATAAAGACTTCTCTGGGGAGGAAAATTAATTCCTTAGTTGAGAAGCTCAGTTTCCGTTCACCTCTTCCATCACAATTTATCCAACCTGCACACACTTCGTTTGTAACATATTCTCCTATCTGTCTTCTTTTTCTACATCTTTGTGCAATTTGTATATAATTCTTTGGCTCCTTCCTAAAGCTTCTGTGTGGTTTTCTTCTGATTATCCTCAACATCCCTTTCCCCCTTCTTAAGACAGTTAAATCCAGTCATCTCACAACAGATTCTTACTGACTTGAACTTGTCTTACCTCCACAGCTCTCAGAAACAATATATATAAGTTAAGATGTATTTGATTGTTAGCAATGTAAAATTCAATCCATGAGACATTGTTTTCTCATTAAAAGCTCAGATCTTGAAGTTGGCGTTGCTGACTGCTCAGCAGTATCATTGGTCTCATAGGGCTTCCAACTTTCTTACCACTCAAAGTATAACTCATTTGGAATTTCTTGGTTTGGGACGTGCGGTAAAACATAAGGCAGCAGAGAGAAAAAGAACATAGCTTTAAATGTCAAAAAAAGTCAACAAAGGTCAGAACTAGATGGCTCAGGTTATAAGAGAGAGGTTTGAAATGGGAGGACTGGAAGGCATCTTTGTGTGGTGAAATCAGAAACATGGGGAAAGGCGGCAGTTCTCAGAGAGAAGGTTACGATAGAGAGAAATTAAAAGTTCCCTTAGAAACCAAAGGAAAACACCAGCTTGCCTGCTTTACAAACCAGCAGGCAGACAAGCTATAACACTGCTCATGGAATAAACAGTTAACAAAAGCAAACCGCAGGCAGATAGTTCATGATTAGCTCAACACACGTGCCAGAGCCTAATAAAACTACACAAATGACCCAATGCACGCTATGGCATTTCTGCTGTGGCAATGCTGCCCCAGCCACCAGCACTTTGAACCTGTTCTGCTAATATGCTGATTTTCCGATGTTAAGCCAATCTTGTGTTGGATTACACTGGTAGATAATCTATTTTTATATGTAGTTGCTTTTATTGAGCGATATGTTAATAGGGATCTTCTGTGTGTGTCAACATCCATGAAGGATAGTAATCTCTATCTTTTTAATTTTTATAATTGTAGGTTCAATGGCATGGTAATTTAGACTTAATAAAATAAGTCAGGAAATATTGCTTTTTCCATTGTCTCCAGGAATTTAGGTAGGATTATCATGATTTTTCTTTGAACACTGTAGTCCTCAGTTTTTGGTTTTGATTTTTTTGTTTTGTTTTGTTTTTTGTGTGTGTATGTTTTTGGAGATAAGGTTTCTCTGTGTAGCTTTGACTGTCCTGGAATTTGCTCTGTAGACCAGGCTGGACTAGAAATCATAGAGATCCATCTGTCCCTGCCTTCTGAGTGCTGGGATTAAAAACATGCACCACCACCACAGCTACTGCTCAGCAAAATAAAATCAGTGGATGAAGATAGACTGCAGGCAACAAATCTTCTGCATCATCGTAAATGGTATGGAGGTGAGTAACCGAAACGGTAGGAGAGTTCGTCAGTTCCCCTTTTTATTCCTTAAGCATATTGAGAAACTGTATCAAAGGTGATTTCCAGAGAATTCTGAGTCAACAATGATTTACAAGGCTGTGAGGATGGCTTGGTTGGTAGAAAGCTCATTTTGCATGCACAGGCCCTGAGTTCAATCCTCATAATCACTGAAAAAAAAATTGGCATTTGGATATATTGGCATATATGAACATATATACCTCCACACACACGTAGCATGAATTATAAATTATAATTGTTCTTAATAATAAAAACTTGAAGTCAGCTATCAGTGAGTAAAAGCTGAAGAATCAGAGAGGCAGAGCAGCCAGTCACGAGAGTCCTTACCTCTACCAACGCTCAGGCCAGAAAGGCAATCCTGTCTGTCCTCAGACTGCATCCTCAGACTGACTGCTGAAGACTACTGTCTCAGACTAGACTGAGCTCCTACCTCCTCTTGCCTTATATTCCTCTCTCTGCCCAGCCATATCACTCCTGTCTCCACCTCCCTAGTTCTGGAATTAAAGGTGTGGGATCCCAAATGCTGAGATCATCTTTGTGTGAGCTCTTCTTCTCTTTTAGACAGATTCAATCTTGGGTAGTCCAGGGTGGCCTTGAACTCATAGAAATCCATTGGCTTCTGTCTCCCAAGTCCAGGTATTAAAGGTGTGAGCTAACACTCCCTGGCCTCTAGTGGCTTAGCTCTGCACTCTGACCTGCAGGCAAGCTTTATTTGTTAAAACATAAACAAAATATCAGCACACATACATATAGACACTAAAGATTCACAAAATGAAGATAATTTAGTTCAACATGTTTTACTTAATTTTCATTTGCAAGAGTAATATTTAACAAAAACTGTTTTATTGAGTACATTTCAGTACACACACACACATATATATGCATATATATATATATATATATATATATATATGCAAGAAGGCATTATCCATATAGTGGGAAAATTTCCCCAAGGGCTATACAGAGTCATGATATATGTTATATGATAGCTTACATATAACACTTTATATGAGACCCATGTAACAAAGAAAATAACAGTTTCTTAGTAGTCCAGTGATTTTTTTAGACTCTTACAAACTATTCAGTGCTCAATGGGAGGGGTGTGAGTAACTTTATTTATTTGAGATGCTACTCCTTATTCCTGAGAAGATCAGGGTAATTTGAGAATCATAACAGGAATCAATAAATATGGGACAGATTTTTCCAGAAGATCTGTCCTTCAGGCAGACGGTCACGCATCTAGAGATCTCTCCATGCAGTCAGCAGAGAGGCATGCCCTTCCTATGAAACAGTTTTTTGTTCTTCTCTTACTCTGTGTTGGAAACAACATACACAGCAGACCGTTTCCACTAGGCCTTTTGATTCTTGTTCACTCTTCTTCCTCAGGGAATACCCAAATTCTAAAAAGTGTGGGATGCCTGAAGACTTTCAGGACTTTATAAACACTTCACATGTTCCCCAAACATCCTGGTCCAGCACTGACTTCCTGCTTTTCTTTCATGAGATCTTTGGAAAGATGACATAACACATGTATGGAACTTTGAGTCATCTTGATTTTTTTCCTGTGAGATCTAAACTTCCATCTTGAGAGTAAAGTCCTAATTTCCTTTTTCTCGAGCCTTCTCTCTGTCTCTATCTCTCTCTGCCCTCTGAAGAGATAACCATTGCCTCTCCCTTCCTTCCCTCCCCCCCTTTCTTTCTTCTCTCTCCTTTCCTTTCTCTCTCTCCCATCTCTTTATCTTTATCTCTTCCATCCACAATCCCCTTACATTTACAATCTTTCCAATACCTACTAAATAAACTCTGTACCCAAGTTCTCTCTGCATGGCGTATGGTGTAGGAGGGATCTTCTGTATTTGCGTTGCTTTCATTGGTTAATAAAGAGACTGCCTTGGCCTGTAGGATAGGTCAGCCCTTAGGTGGGTGGAGTAGGCAGAACAGAAGGGCCTGCATTTCTCTCAGGCAGTGGGACACAGCCGCCCCTCATACTACAGTTTGGCGCCCTTACTACAGGCATACTGTCTGTCCTTCAGAGGACCTGCCAGGGTCACGCTGCCGTAAATCTTTCAGTACTTTCTAAATATTTTTTTCTTTTTAGATTGGTTTATTTGGGTCTTTAAACAAATTTCAAGAATGATAAAAAAAATTCACAAGTTCAGAAATACAACCAAGAGGTAGATTTTCATTTATATAAAGTAACAATGAAATCATGTCTTTACTGCTTAGGCTTCATGATAGAGATTTTTGAAACTATATAATTTGAAAATATAAAATCAAATACATGCAATGATTGTGAAGAGAGGGAACATTAAATTAAAAACAAATTAAAACATGCCATGCATATTCAGAGCATCTCTGAGTTCACAGAATGTTCAGAAAACAACTGAAAACTCACACATAATCCATCTTAAGTGCTAGTGAATATGATTTGTGTATAGTGAAGGAAGCCACAAATGCTATTA
This sequence comes from Dicrostonyx torquatus, assembly GCA_028555095.1. Lineage (NCBI taxonomy): Eukaryota > Metazoa > Chordata > Mammalia > Rodentia > Cricetidae > Dicrostonyx > Dicrostonyx torquatus. The sequence continues at coordinate 6,494,600 of JAQHUG010000053.1, read as the reverse complement.
TCTTGGAAAATCAATTAGCATAAATCACTGGTATTAAGTGAGTGCCACCAGAGTTACCCACTAGTCTAAATGTTTATTCACATTTGGGGAGAGACTGTTTATTCTTAGGCAAAGAAAATTAATTTAATTCTAATTTCTAGGACGATGCCATTTTGCTTGGTAAGCAAACAGAAATCTTAAAGTAATCCATAAGCTTGTTCAGCTGCCTACAGTTATTAGCTTAGATCCTCTTGGGACAGTGGGAAAAGTTAATCATAAGAAAATTCATGTCCCATGGAAGCTTGCAAGGTGTTGATGTAGATACCATTTAAATTCCAAGGAACAGAAATTAACTAATGGTCTTGAAGGGTTTATAACATGCCTCACAAAATACTGAAAATACTGGGAAGTTTACATTCTACCTCAGTTGTGAGTTAGGTGACTCTTTGTTGTTAGGGTAATGCTGAAATTTGGTGGTCAAGGATTGTGGGTTCAAAGGTGAAGGTGAGGAGATTGTTCTAGAGTCTTTGCTGTCCTAATACATGACTCTGTGCACACTAAAGTCACTCTTATATTTATCCTTAATTCTTAAGCACAAGGATTTTTTAAATTTTTAATACCCAGTTCCAAATTCTTAAGCGAGCTAAAGTACATGATAACATTTAGAATGTCTGACTTCTTTTGAAGAATAACTTTCAAAAACCGACCCAAGAACTAAGCAAGAGAACATGTTTTAGAGAGCAACTGCAAAGCCTAATCCCGAGGGAGCAAGCTGTTGCTGGTGTCAGAGTCCTGTTGCCTAGGCTGTCCTGAGAGGATAGAAATTCTCTTTGCATATGGGGTGTCAAGTGCCCTGGAAAGTGAAATGCAGCCAGGATGAGCGAAAGCTATCTTTAAGTTTTACTTAATAATCAATTAACAGCTCAGTATCCTCAAGTGATTGACCAGTAGCTACAACATTGATCACAAAGATACTTATTTAAATAGTCAAAGGACCACTAATTGCTTGGTGACCATAGGAAAGAGGAAACAATGAAATTGAAGCAATCTAGTTCCTCTGGTCCCACTATATTAGATATTTGTTTCCTCATTATGGGGACAGAACAGACAACATAAGCTACTTAAAAGAGGAAGGATTTGGCTTACATGCCAAGTAGCATCAGTCAACAAGGATGGCGATGGGGCCAGGGGATATGGCACTGCTTAGTTCTTGATGGGGGAACTTGCAGTTGTTGACCTCTTAACAGCCCCAGGTGTCCAGGTAACTCTCCCAAATGCTCAGCAGTGGTGCAGAGGCTGTTCACCTAGGATGGAGGCTCTTCCTCAGCTCCGCCCATTATCTGACTCTGCTGCTTTCCTGACCAACTTAAGACCAGAGAAGTGCTAAAGTGATGCCATGCTAATCTCGATTTGATTTTGTAAGAGAATGATATGTCTGCATCTGTTTGGGGTTGATGTACTTACAAACCACCTCATTGGCAAGCTACAGTGCTGTTGCTATGGGGATGTTTGCCTACCTGGTGAGACAGTCTAAAAATGCTAGTTATGTAAGCAAACCCTGCTTCAAGGATTGACAACTGCCAAAAAAATCTTGCATATTTTTAAAAATTGACAACTTAGTACTAAAAAGATATACAGTACCTTGACCAGTCCTCCTCTTCCACCCCCTTACCCCATGCCTGCTTGTATACATCTTGCCCCCAGTATTCCCATTTCCAATTTAATGTCATTTACGTTCAATTACTCCTCTGTAAAACCACTTGTCTCTCTTATGGGCCTCTTTCTAGCTTTATAGCCTATACCCACATATCTTTATAAATGCACAGATGTAAAAAGTAAAGATTATATCTGCAAATGAACAACACTGTATTTGTTTTCTTGAATGACCTCACTCTTTCCAATTTCATCCATTTGCCTATAGATTTCATAATTTCGTTTTTCTTACAGCCGTGTAAAGTTCTTTTTTGTACATTCTATATGTCGTACATTTTCGTTATCTATTCATCAGTTGACAGATGTCTAGGATAGTTGTTTTGACTATTGGGAATACAGCAGCAAGACTATAAATGTGTACATATCTGTTGTAGACATAGAGTCCTTTGTATATATGCCAGGACAAGTGTAACTGGGCCATACAGTAATTCTATTTTAGTTTTTAGAGAAACCTCCACACTCAGTTCCACAGTGGCTCTGCCAGATTACCTTCCTGTCAACAGTGAATGACAGTTACTCTTTCCTCATATCCATATTTGTATGTTGGTTGTTTTCTTAATGACAGACATTCTGATGGGATAAGATAGAACCTCAGAGTACTTTTAATCTGAATTTATGTAATGTCTAAGGATTTTGAGCAGTTTTAAAAATATTAGTTGACCAATTATGTCTCCTCTTCTGAGAGCTGTTTAGTACATTGACCCATTTATGAATTGGTGTGTTTTGTTTTTCATTTTGGTGTTTCATCTTTGTGGTTCTTTATATATCCTAAATCTCAATTGCCTGTCTGAGTTTACAAGAAAGAATTTTCTCCCATCCTATAGGCTGGCTGTGTGCTCTGCTGATAGTCTCCTTGCTGTACAGAGTTTTTATCTTCACCAATCCCTCTGATAGTCTCCTTGCTGGACAGAAGAGTTTATCACCTTCACCTAATCCCATTTGTTAATTCCTGTGACTGTTTCCTATGTGATTGGCATTCCATTTACAAATATCTTGCCCCACCAGGCAATACCTCCTATTTCAATCTCTGATCTTCAGTTTTTCATTTAGCAAGAAAATCATTCTCCCAATGATCTATATCCTGTTTGACTCTCTATCTATATTCTATTCATTATCTTCACCACTTTATAATTTAATATGAAATAGGCACTTAGAACTCTGCTTGCTTCAGCCCCTTCTCCAAAAATACCTCTGTCCCCTTAGGACTTGGCCTCCTGGTACAGACCCAGACCCATCACTTCCCTAATGTTTTTTGCTTCCTCACAGACACTCCTCTTAGCCCACCTTTGGTCCTTTGTGATTTCCTGTAGAGAGCTGTGTGGAGCTGCGCCATTAAGATGGCGCCAGCTTCCGTCCTCCACCCTTCCGATGGCCAGCGCTCTTTGGGGTAAATAACTCCTTATTAGGCTATGGCTGGAATCATGCACTCGCTTGTGTATGCGTGGACCAATGGGTAGTGCCCACGTGGCTATCCAGGTTTGGCTGCCCAGGCCTATTTAAGGGCTGGGAGAGGCTTGCCTGGGGAGAGACATAGCTGTCAAAAGGCCTGAATAAACTGCTTAAAGAAGAGCTTGGGTGTTGCATCATCCTTGCTGGTTGAGGTAGTCGTGACAATTTCCCACCCACCTACCTACAGAGCGCCTCTTTACCAGGGACCTAACAGCCATCACACTTGGATGGGACCTAGGTAGCTTAGCTGAGCTTACCTTCTGATGCTCTAATACACCCTCTTTAGCATGCCCACACTTGAACTGCAGCTAGCTGTAGCTGGACTTCCTGGCCCATCCTCTCAGTCCAACTCTATTCTCATGGATCCTGTCAACTTCCATGCCTGGATCCATGGAACCTGGACCCATATCTGCCTCTGTTGACCTCTGTGGAGCCAGATCCCAAATCCTACTTGTTAAGAAAAATCCTAAGACGAGCTGGTATGCTGACACAAAGAAATCCAATCAGGCCAAATCAAACCAAATTAACATGCCCATGTTTTATTAAATGCAACACTCTCAGGTGACTGAGAGCACGGCAGGGAAGACAGAAAACCAGGGAGCACTTGCAAAACCTAGGACCACGTGTTCCTCCTCTGGGCATCCACTTAAAATACCCTGTGGGAGTGGTCCTGACCCTCCCCCGCGGAAGAGTCAGGACCTGGCATGTTGGGATTTGGAGTCTAGACCAGCACAACTCTCAGGCCAGGGGTTTGCAGGCTGGAATGGATGCCAGGGACTGGGATGACTCCCAACTTAACATCACATTCCAGAGTCTTTGGGTGACAGGAAGTTCAGGTGATAATTATGATCAACATTTTGGGCTCTCTTTGGAAAAGGGGCATAGATTCAAGTCTGGCTACTTCCACTGGGCATGAGATGACGTGTGAGAGGGGAGAGCTGAAAGTTGCCCTGCTCACGCTCAGCGAAAGGCGTGGTTGGGGCAGCATCCTGTTTGTTATAGTCCTCAGGCTGCTGCCTTTTTTAAGGGAGATGCAAAGGCAGGTGGCTAGGAAAAAAAATATTGTTATTATGCCCTATGACATGGGGCTAGCCATGGGATAGGACACAATAGCAAATAAAACCAGATTTTATTTGACAGGTATCCTTGATCCAGAAGAGTTGGCAGGTGTCTTTGATGCAGAAAAAGCTGGTACCAATGGTGAAGTCCAGGGGAGTTAGGCTTAGCAGGTTGACGGAATTGGGACAGCAGATTCTCAAGACTGCTTCCTGTTTATTTGTGGGCATTAAAGTCTTTCTTGGGGGCCTGAGATAGCTGGGAGCTGTTCACATCCTCGGGTAGTTGGTTGCTTTACTCCTGACCAGGATTTGTGGTGTGGAACTGTCCGGTGTCTCTTGAATCTGGCAAGGTATTGGCAGAGAAGAGGACAAAGTTAAGTTCCAATCCTTTGTTAATGTGCATTCTTGAACTTATTCAGAATTGTAATGAGAAGTTCCTGTCTTCTGTCTCAGCTACACTGCTTTCCTCCAAGACAAGAACTTCAAATTGCAATTATGAATAAGCTCAAGGACCTTAGAGGATATGGATACATCTTTTAAAGAAGACTGTGAAAAGACAAACTGAAAGACCCCCCGAGGAGTACCTTCCTTCAGGAGAGACTCCGTGCCCAAGGACCAGTCGAGACCACTCGTTCGGATGCAAACTGTAAGAGGTTTTATTCGGATACACAGGTATACCTGGGCGACAAAGTCTCTCGGAGGACTTGCGCGCTGTCAGGTTGGGTCGAGGGGTTTTTATAGGAGAGCAAAAAACACAGGACAGAAGCGAGATGCATGGTTACAGGAAATTCCATTGGTCAATTCAAATAAGGCTGCTAACTCATGTTGAGTGGCAAATTCTTGGCCTTTTACCTAGATCCCCAAGGAGGGGGTTGCCCAGGGGCTTTATCTCTTCCTTCTTCCCTTAGCTGGAGACCAGATGGCGGGCTATAGATATCCTGACTCACATCCTGCATCCTGTCACAGGACAAAAGGGCCTGGTATCTTATGTTACAATAGAGGCCTGACTTGTTTGTCTGCAATTCCTGCATTACTGCTATCAGCATCCAGGGTTTTTCTTTTTCTTTTTTTTCAAAACAATTAAAGATAAGAAGATGCACTTTAACAAAGAATTAGAATTTATTTAAAGAAAAGCGGCCAAAATGAAAGCAAATGCTAAATCAAAAGTGCTCGTCAAGTCAAACAAACAGGTCGTAGAGAAAGAATGGAAGAGAGAATTGAGGTCTTATTTGCAAGTGATATTATTTGTACATAAAATGCCCTAGAGACTCTGCCAGGGAAACTCCAACAGATGATAAACACTTTCAGGTAAGTAGCAGGTTTCAAAATTAACACACATAAACCAGTAGCCTTCCTATATAAAAATGGTATGCATGGAATAATACTGGGAGGGAATTCCAGTGATTACTAAAATCCTGAAAAATGCCCACATTTATTTTTCCACAGCCTTTATACCCAATGTAAATGGAGGGGGGGAGTAACAAAAGACTTTATTAACATGATACAAAGGATAACGCACACAATCAATGGCTTTATCACTCTGAGACACCAAATCATTAGCATTCTGTTGTCTAGGTGGCAAAGCTACTCTAGATCACATATGCTGAAGACGGCCCTCCCCAGGTGACCTCATAGTTACAAAAGAAGAAGCAGAAGTACATTCGCATATCTTGACCATTTGTTGGGATGGCATGGACCTGCGAGAATGAGTTATTTTAATGTTAAAAGAACCAAAAAATCATGTCCTGAGTTTGGACTTGCAACTCCTTTAACAATCATTTGAGTAACCTCCATACCAGCTGGAAGTGTGCCTACACTTCTCAGGATGCACATGGATGTCTGGCTTCTTACCAAGAGACAAAAGTGTTCACTGGAGATAAGAAAGTATCTTCAGCAAATGGTGCTGGTCAAGCTGAATAGCTACACATAGAAGAATGAAAGCAGATTCACAGCTATCAGCTTGTACAAAACTCAAATCCAAATGTATACGCATCAAGAACCTCACTTAAGCCCGAATACCTTGAATCTAACAAAACAGAAAAATAGGTTATAATTCATTGGTAGAAGAAAGGATTTTTCAGAAAGAACTCCATTAGTACAGGCATCAAGACCAGCAATTAATAAAAGGTACCTTAGAAAGCTAAAAAGGCTTCTGTACAGTAAAGGACAGCATTATTTGAGTCAAGTGGCAGCCAACAGAATGGGAAAAGTATTTACTGATTATACATTTGACAGTGTTAGTATCTAGAATATACAAAGATGTCAAACAAAACAGCAAACGTTGATCAAGAAGACAAGTCAAGTTAAAACTGTGGTATGTTCCCAAAAGATGAAACACAAATAGCTAATGCTTTCAAAATGTGCAATAAACTTAGCAACTGGGATAATGCAAATTGAACTTACTTAGAGATTTCATCTTCCCCACTCAGAATAGCCAAGATAAATAAAATAAACAGCAACAGATATTAGTAAAGATGTGGGGGAGGGGAACATATATTCTTTGCTGGTGGTACAGCAATCTGGTACAGCAACTATGAAAATAATTATTGAGATATCTCAAAAAGATAAAAGTAGATTTACCACAAAATCCAGCTATCCTACTCTTGGGCATGTTCCCAAAGGATGTTTCATTCTACAACAGAGATACTTGTTTATCTACATCCATTGATGCTTTATTGATAATAGCCAGAAATCGGAAACAGCCTAGGCCAGTGGTTCTCAACTTGTGGGTCACAATCACTTTAACAAACTTCTATTTCCAAAACCATTTATATTGCAATTCATAACAGCTGCAAAATTAATGTCATAATTTTATGGTGTGGGGGGGTCACCACAACATGAGGAACTATATTAAAGGATTGTAGCATTAGAAAAGTTGAGAAACACTAGCCTAGATGATCATTACCTGATCAATAGGTAATGAAAATGTACATTTACACAACGGGATATTATTTGGTTATTAAGAAAAAGGAGATTTTCAAGGAAATGGATGGGGCTAGAAACAATCATTTATGAGGCAACCCAGGCCATAAAGAAAGACATTCATTGCACATTTTTCCTTATATATGCATACTAGCTTTTAAGCTTTAGGTATGTATGTTTTATTTAGAAAATTCTTAATAGATGTTAGATAACTAGTAAGAGACTAGGTAAGAGGACAAGGTCTTCTAAGGAAGAATAAATGGAGTATAGTGTTACAGATGATTAAAGAGAAAGCTAGAATAGATGGATTAAATATGGAGTAGAATGGGAGAGCAGAGCAAATATGGGGAGAGACAACCAACACAAAAGGCCTGAAAACCCATATGGAAACCCTACTACTCTAAATATATAAATATAAAAAACATAAAAAGTATTTAAATGTACTTATCATATAATGGAGCCTCAGGTAGACATCATACGGTACCAAATAATATTCCCAGTATGAGTAAAGGGTTACATTTTGTTTAGTTATTTTTTTCTCAAAATGATTGACACTGGGTATATCAACCATACTCCAGGGCAGGCCGCAAGCTATGGAGTAGTTGGCCTATGCAAAACATATTCATGTTTTTGTATGTGATTTATTTTGTTATGGTTTGATGTATTTTGATTTCTTGGCTTTTGATGTGTTTGTTTGTTTAGAGAGAGACTGAACAGGAAGTTAGGTGGGTAAGGAAGTAGAGAGAATCTGGGAGGGCTTGAGGAGAGGAGAGAATGTTATCAAAATCTATTGCATAAATATATTAAAAATAAAAACTTAAAAGGGGGAAAATAAGATGAAAAAACAGAGAATGAGTTGTGATAATTCACTTCATCTTTCCCACAGTGTGAGGTCTGTGAGCACAGAGACCATGGGTCTTGTTTTTATTACCACAGGATTTCTAGGGCTCACTTCAGCCTCGTCATACAATGGCACCTAACACATATGATAGATCAAAATAAGCAAAAACACATGAGACACACACTCCATTTATACATACTATATTTCTTTCAGCTCCTGAGAATTCCTTTTCCTTCTGTCAACAATGAGGAAGGATTTGACAAATGCTTAGGCAGGCAGGGATGTTGGTGTTGAGATGAGGTTTTGGAAAAGAAAGATGATGTTAGTGAAGGGAAACTTAAGAAAGAAGTACACAAATAATGTCACACTGTGCCTTCCGAATAGGTCTATAATGAGAAAAGTAAACAGATTTTACAGTATAGAGTATATTAAATTATTGGTATGGGAGGTCCTTTTGTCTATGTGTTGCTCTCATTAGTTAATGAATAAAGAAAGTTTGTTTGAGCCTATAGCAGGGCAGAACAGAGGTAGGTGGGGAAAGCTGAACTGAATGATGGGAAAAAGAATGCAGAGTCAGAAAGATGGCATGTAACCCTGCCAGAGACAAATCCTGGAACTTTACCCAGTAAGCCACAGCCTCAAGGCGATACACAGATTAATGTAGATGGATTAATTTAAGATATGAGTTAGCCAGAAATATGCTTAAGCTATTGGCCAAACAGTACTGCAAATAATATAGTTTCTGTGTGATTATTTTGGGGCTGAGCAGCCAGAAATGAACAAGCGGCCTCCTGCAACAAGTTATTACTGTTATATTATATTATATTCTCTTGATTATTTTAAAAGAAAAGCTGTGTAAGTTTGTGTATATCTTAATTCTTTAGATATTTTCCTGGACAACCTTGAAATTATTCATTGATGGAAAACCACATAATAGATTGTCTTAGCTAGGGTCTCAATTGCTGTGATGAAACACCATGACTAAAATATAAGTTGGGGGAGGAAAGGATTTATTTAGCTTATACTTCAGCCTTACTGTTCATCACTAATGGAAGTCAGGACAGTGACCCGACCCGCGGGTCCAGTTATTCAGGGTTCCGAAGAGGCTCCTATCTGAAAATCATGGGCGAGAGAAAAGAACGAGAGACCAAGCAAAATCTCTCTTGTCAAGGTCTC
>JAQHUG010000053.1:6455787-6466884 GCA_028555095.1 Dicrostonyx torquatus | reverse complement strand
TAAATGCATTATATTAGAGTATACTCAGTCTTCAGTGCTTCTATTTCACATAGTAAATGGGTATAAAGTCCTTGTTTAATTACTACTAGAAATCATATGATGTGGCAAACACATACAAATTTATAGGTGAAGAAAAGAAAGACGGTAAAGTACTTGGAGAAAAATAATATATATGGCTGATCACACGTCAATTTATTTTTAATTCTTTAAGCATTTTTATTCCCAGTACTTCAGTCAGACATCATAATCTTCCTCCATACATTTGTGGATTAAAATTGATGTTGACATCTGTATTTGTTTACTTTTTCATAACTATGATAATACACTCACAAAAACCAACCAGGGGAAGGGGAGACAGATTACTTTAGCTTATAGGTTAGAGTCCATCATTGAGAGAGCTAAGACAAGATCTAGGCAAGAACCTGGAGGCAGATACTGAGCCATACTACTAACTGGGCTTGCTTCGCCTGCTTTTTTTTTTTTTTTTTTTAACCAGATCTACCCAGATCTACCAGGGATAGTACTACACATGTCCTGGACCTTTTACATCAATCATCAACCAAGAAAAGGACCCACAGACATGCCGAACAGTGCAATTTGATAGAGGCAACTTAGGTCACATCTTCCCTTGTGACTCTAGTATGTGTCAAGTTGACAAAAACTAGGCAGCAAGCCTCTGGAGCAACATATCAAATAAATTGTCTAACCTTGAAGTACTACAAATCTACACCCATAGTTTGGAGTGGCTAAAATGCATGGGAATAGTGATAACTCAATATATAAGTATAAAGTACCTTCAACAAAGGTGACCCAAAGATAAACTTCCTTACAAAAAGTGAGAAAAATAGCTTAAAATATTAGCATTATACCATCCAAGAGATAAAACTGCATTTAATTCCCCAAGTAATTAAGTGAACAATAGTAATATATCTTAATCCATTATGACATGTTCAAAACTCATAAATTTCCATTAAATGTATTTCAAATTTTCAATATCCATATCACCTACTGCTGTGTGATAATGTTCTTGTAACCTATAAAGATTTGTCACTTGTATTGGTTTAATAAAATGATGATTGGCCAGTAGTCAGGCAGGAAGTATAGGTGGGATGACCAGACTAGGAGAATTCTGGGATGGGAAAAGGCTCAGTCTACAGTCACTAGCCAGACACAGATGAAGCACGATGAGACGGCCTCATTGATAAAAGGTACCAAGCCACATGGCTAAACATAGATAAGAATTATGGGTTAATTTAAGTTGTAAGAGCTAGTTAGTAATGAGCCTGAGCTAATAGGTCAACCAGTTTATAATTACCATGAACCCCTGTGTGTTTTGTTGGGACTGAATGGTGGTGTAACTGGGAAGGACAGAAACTTCTGTCTACAACCTACCTATAACTAGTTGTGAGGGCATGTAACTGAAGATAACAATGAATCCACCATAATATTTTATAATTCCATTCCTTTTTGTTATTTGTACTTTGCAACTTTAAGGTAATTTATTCCATAGAAATCTAAAAAAAATTCAATAAACAAGAATTCTATTTTTTCCTAAGTAGATGCAGGCATATGTACTCCTCTAACTTTCTTCATTCAGCTATTCAACATCATGAGGACTTTTAAATTCCCTTTTTATTGTATTGTAGATTCTTGGCTGGTTTTGATTGAAGAACTATCGATTGGTGACTTCTTAACAGTGTTTTCACAATTTTTAATGTGGATTCTTCATTTTCTAAGCTGTGAGGATAATAAAGACAGCACACATTTATCTGTAAATTATCAATGAGTTATATAAGGGCATGGGTATATAAATATACTTTTTGTAGATTTAGTTAAGGCATAGTGCTAGATGTACCTTGGCAAATGCTCCAGTGAAAGCAATGCAGGGAATTAAAGCCTCCTGCCAATGACTGACCAAGATGTATAAAGCTTCAAATAGAAAAACAATAAATGTGAAAGAAAAGACAATACAACTTTACTAAAATTAGTGATTCCACAGTAACTAATTCTAGAGATATTGAAGTGGATAGAATGCCAGAGATTTCAAAAGATGGATTATAGACTGGAGCATAGCCCAGTGAGAGTATATTTAACTAGCATCCATGATGTCCTGGACTTGATCTTGATCACACGCACACACAACCATCAAAATAATGGTTATATAATGAGCAGTAAACTCAAAGAATATTCAAATAAAATGCTCAGTGATATAAGAGAAATAATGCATAATATGAAAAAGAAATTTTGGGGATTCTAAATAAAATAAAATCTGAGACAAATGTTCAAAATCAAAAATCAGAGTAAAAATCTTTCAATGAGTTATATCAGCTGGAAGACAGGAAATCAAAAGTTAGGTTTCAAAAATTAGAAAATGGATAGACTTAAAAGAACAAAATTAAATAATTGTGAACATAATGTATAAGATCTTTGGAACATGTTTAAAAAACAAAACATATTAAAATTTAATGTATGTGGGTTTCTTGTCATATCTAGAAGGCATTATTTCACAACACACTTCCTATTTCTCTGGTGCGTTAATGTTTATATACCCTCTTCCACTGTGTTCCCTGAGCATTAGATGCAAGCTTTGTATTGTAGATGTACTGATGAGCCTAGGAAACCCACAGACAGTTGTTTTTGACTTGCATTTTGACCAGTTGTGACTTTTTGTTTGTGGTCTCCATGTTTTGCAAAAAGACGCTTCCTTGATATGATTTGGGAGCTATATTTATCTATGGGTAGAAGGATAATTATTTAGAAAGCAGTTAGAAATTATACTGGTTTTGGAAAGTGGTAGTAACAGGTTATCCTCTAAGATCCATGACCTCCATGCCAAAATGGGTGGAAGAAATTCAACAGTAGATGAAAAGCTACAGACAATTAATGATTGTGAAAGAGAGAGCATTAGTCTTTCCTAATTGATTATCCAATATTAAGTGGTCAGTTCTAAGATCATGTACATATAAGCCACATTAAATAGACTTACTAGGTTGTAGCCAACTACTTGAGTCTAGTGAAGTCATGGATCTTAGAGAAGAACCCACAACTACCATTTTCCTAAACCAGCATAATTCCTAGTTGCATTCTAAGTCCTTATCTTTATACTCAGAAAAATGTAGCTCTCACCCCACTTCATGCAGAACATAGAGATCATTGCTGAAAAAAACACACTGGTTAAAATGCAGTAAACAGCTGATTGTGGTGTGTAGTACATCTTCACCCCAACACCTTCACCTAAGTCTCAGGAAACATGGTGGACAAGGAATGGGAAGATTGTATGAGTACCAGGAAGCATGCTATGAGATTGTGTCTTCCAGATAATATAGGGGAGCTTCTCCCATGATACCTCAACAATAGGTGCCTAAACCTTAAAGTGAGCAATATGAATAGACATTCTAACATGAATCTGGGAAATCTCCCTGGGCCCTCATCTAGACAAAGAACTGCAGGTATCCTACTTACTGTTCTGTTGTTGGAAAGAAATGCCATAACCAAGACCACTGATAGAAGAAAGCAATAAGTTGGGGACTTGATTACACTTTTAAAGGGTTAGTCTGTGACTGCCATGGTGGTGAACATGGTGGTAGGCAGCCATGGCACTGGAGCAGTAGCTAAGAATGCACATTTGCTTTTTTAAAAAAAAAACAAAACAAAACTTTTTACTTATTCTTTGTGTCTTTCACATCAAGCATCCCTTCATATCTGCCATCTGCCCTTGCAACCTCCCCCCTATAAAATATAGTTTATGAGAAAAAAAGAAAAATCTCACTATGGAAGCAGTAGTGTGATACAGTGAGTCACGCTGAAAACCCTTTTGTCTAAACATCATTACTTGTGAGTGCCCATTACAATGAGTCATTGATTCAGTTCGAGTCTTCTAGTTTCTGTAACACACACCTCTAATAATGCCACACCTCCTAATCCTTCCTAAATAGTCTAGCTGGGAACCAAATATTCAAATATATGAGCCTATGGCAGCCATTTTATTCAAACCACCACAACAGGCAACTAAGGCATTCTGGGAGAGTGAGAATTAGTCTTATCCAGGTGTAAAGCCCCTAACTGGCTATCCAATACCATATGTTCAGTGCTAAAGTCACTGCATATAAGCCATACTAAACAGACCCGGCTGATTATATTGAAATGTTTGTGCATCTAGGTGTATGTCCATGTATATGTAACAATAACAAAAACAAAGAGGTCACGTATTTGAGAAGCAAGGGTGGTGGACATAGGAAGAATTGGAGGGAGCAGAGGGAAAGACAGAAATGATGTAATTATATTAGCTTTAAAAAATTATAAATTACATAAAAATAGTTCAACATCTCTTTAAAAATTTATCATTTCTTAGCTGTATACATCTATAGAATAAAAAAGCAGGTAAAATGTATTTTTTCAAACCTGGAGAATTAAAAACAATCACACTAAAGCAAATCTGAAACACAGCAGTATAAATCCAGTTCCTATAGCTCAATGTCAAATATCTAGAACTACTCATGATCTTCTGAGAGAACAAATAATTTTTAGTTATTATGTTCTTCCTATATGTCAAGGAAATTGACATTATTCAACCGTGAGTTCTATAATCTTTGTTCTGTAATCATTATTTTACTCATTTTTTAAAAATAAAATAAAATTGAGAAAAATTGCATAATACCTCACAAGACTTCAAAACAGATTAGCTAGTATTCAATTTAAATGGCCAAGGTACTTTAATCAAATGACTCTTTGTCCTGTGTGAGAAAGCACAGAGCCCCAGCTCTGATTGTTGATACCTATCACCTAACCCTGAAAGGACCCCCAGCAAGGACCACAAAAGTAGATCACCAAGTCCCAAGGCATTCTGTGCCTGCCTTACAAACTAAACATGCAGCTTGCTTGACTTAACAACCACTCGCCAATTATACGTAGCAGTACGAGTAGAATTTTCAGGGAAGAAACTTGTGAGTGATTGTCATCATGCCAACATATGATGGATACCTGTGCTTTCCTTTCCTAGCGTAGATTTCTGGCTTAAGGACAGTAAACTACTTCAGGCTAAGATCAGGTACTGATGTGGCATTCCCCTCTGTATGCTGTGAATACCATTGGTTAATAAAGAAGCTGCTTTAAGCCTATTGCAGTGCAGAGTAGGGCAAGGCAGCATTCCAAGCAAATAGAGGAGGAGAGAGTAGGCGGAGTCAGAGAGAAGTCATGTAGCTGCCACAGGAGAGAGATGCCGAATGCTAGACAGAACCTTACTGGTAGGTCACAACCGCATGGCAACACACAGATTAATAGACATAGGTTAATTTAAGATGTAAGAAATAGCTAGAAACACACTAAAGCCATTGGCCCAAGCAGTGTTGTAATTAATATTGTTTCAGCATGGATTATTTTGGGTCTGAGTGGTCAGGAAACAAAGGAGCAGTCTCTGCCAACAAGGTACCAGGGGAAATGCTCAGAGGAGAAGTCGGACACTAAGTTTCTCTGGAGAATCAGAAAGTATGAAAACACATCTTCAAATTAAAAATGGGATTCCAAGGAGGGACACTGTAAATAAAGCTGAAAGGGGGGAGTTGTCAAGAAGACAGTCAAGTCAGATAAAACTACTTTGTAAAGAGAGAAACACAACTGGAAAGAACTGGAGAAGATAGATGAGTTCAAAACGCATATCACGATCTAGAGAGTAAGAAGCTTGGAACTGAGGGCAGGAGGAAATTAATAGAATTAGCCAGTCTCTCTTCTCCATTAACAAATATTTGAAGTTGTCTCATTTCAACAATTTAATCATAACCTTAATTATCAGCCAATGTTGTACATAATTTGAATTATTACATTTATTTAACTATAAACACTAAATATTATGCATATAAAGATTCAAAAAACTAGTTCTGACTAAAATATACTTTTATTTTTTAATTTTTTTGTTTTTATTGAGCTATATATTTTTCTCTGCTCCCCTCTCATCCTCTCCCTTCCCCTTCTGCCCTCTCTCATTATCCCCACGCTTTCAATTTACTCAGGAGATCCCATGTAGATTAGATCATGTATGTCTCTCTTATGATCTTCTTTGTTATCTAGGTTCTCTGGGATTGTGATTTGTATAGGCTGGTTTTTCTTTGCTTTATGTCTGAAAGCCACTTATGAGTCAGTACATATAATATTTTTCTTTCTGTATCTGTGTTACATCAATCAATATGATGTTTTGTAAATCCATCCATTTGCCCACAAATTTCAAGATGTCATTATTTTTTTCTGTTGTGTAGTACTCCTCTGTGTAAATGTACCACAACTTCTTTATCCGTTCATCAGTTGAAGGACATTTAGGTTGTTTCTAGATTCTGGCTATGACAACCGACCATAGTTGAGCACAAAGTCCTTGTGGTGTGATTGAGTATCCTTTGGGTATTTACCCTAACGTGGTATCGCTGGGTCTTGAGGTAGGTTGTTTCCTAATTTTCTGAGAAACCGCCATAGTGATTTCCAAAACAGCTATATAAGTTTGCACTTCCATCAGTAATGGAGGAGTGTTCCCTTTACCACACATACTCTCCAGGATAACTGTCATCAGTGTTTTTGATCTTGGTCATTTTTAGAGGTATAAAATGGAATCTCAGAGTTGTTTTTATTTGCATTTCTCTGATACCTAAGGATGTTGAACATTTCCTTAAGAGTTTTGTGGACACTAAAATATACTTTTAGTAAGTCAAATTTCAAGTAAAGATAAATTATATCACAAACTGGCAAACAAGGTATGTGTATAAACTATATAAAAGATTTAAGTGACTTTTACATAGAATAGTGTGTGCTCTTCTTCAACTTGCAAACATACATTCTAAACAGAACTTACCCATGCTTATACAAACTAATCAAAGGATATTCTTCTTAATATCAGTAAAACTCAAATCCAAAATATAAAGACAGATATTATGATAGAAAGATATATAAAAGCATTAAGGATAGGAATAATAAGTCTGTAAAGAAATATATACTAAGGTACATGTTAAATTGTTTGATTTATAAACAAAGAAGCACACATTAAAACAATGATGAGCATTTTTGTTACTTTTTGTTGGACGTGTACAGCATTTGGAGGGGATGGCATGAGACACTGTATGTAAATTGATAGAGTATATCTGGGCTACAGCAGTGAAGTTGTTGTCATATGTATATGAGCCATCCATCAGAAGCAACTGAGGGTTGGTAGCACTGTTGAATGGACTGTAGAGTTCTGAACTAATGTGTTAATTCACTGATGGGTTGATAAATGGACAGCATTATTGAGATACGATAGATGATAGATTATGTGAGCCTTCAATGGAGCAAGCACACTATTGATGTTTGCCCTTAAAGGGTACCTATGTCCCTGTTCTTACTTTTTCCTGACTGGCATAAAATAAGCAACTTCTTCTGCTACAATTGCTGTCCCCATGATACTCCACCTCCTGTCAGACCCCAAAGGATGGAGCTTGCTTACCTTGGAATGAGACTGCTGCAACCAGGAGCAAACAAGGTAAATCCTTCTACCATTATGCTGTCTTCTTCTGGATGTTCTCCCATCAGAAGTAGACAAACACAGAAATAAAGTACGTGTGTAACATATGCTATGATACAAGTCTCTGTTTTACACCCTCTAACATACAAGTAAGCAATATAACTGGTAGATATAATAGTCTCAACACATTAGTGGTAAAACTGAGCATTCAATACAAGAATTCTGACTTCAGAATCTATACCAACACTCGGTTTGGTTTCTATAAGCATTATAAAAGACATTATTCATACCGTTAATCTAAGTTTCCACTTACTGAAATTTTGTAGCCATTAAAGTAACATGAGAAAAGACATAAAATAAGGCTGATTACAGTATTATTTATAATATATAAACCTAGAAGTAAACTAAATCTATGTCTTTAAGAGAACAAAGTAAGCAACCTAACTCTCTCTTGGAATTCCCATGTAGCCACTCTTTATAACCTAAGCTAAATGCACAGCTTTAATATCAAATTGTGTAGCCTTTCATGCCTTTGACCCAGAATAGTATGTATGTGTGTGTGTGTGTATTGTGTAGTGATTATTTGCTGAAAGCATTCAGCAAGATGAAAGCAACTTTAAAAAAAATAAATATCCTATAAATGTTGAAGCAACATAGAGGTAAAGGTTGATAACATCTGTTTGTGATGCTGAGTGTTACGCTGATTAAGTTGGGGGTCATTAAAATAGCATTCCCTTGTAAAACTCTGTTAAATATTTCTTTAAAAATGTATCCTTCTTTTTTTCCCTTACTGTGCCTGTGCTGTTTACTAAATACAGAGGAAACTCTTTTGTTAGGGACAGACACAGCACAGAGGCATATCTGACAGAAAATAGTTACAGATCAGAGACACACAACAGACAGGCAACAGAGACAGGCCACAGATGGATGCCAAGGGAGGAGGAGTAGAGGATTTCAATTTGATTTCACTCTTTGTCAAACTACTGAAGAGGAAATTTCTGTCTTCATTCTTTAATGAGACATTAACACATTTTGATGCCTCCTTTGTGACTTCTTTAGTGCATTAAAAGACATACGATGGATCTAACTTTATAATATAGTCCATCTGTATACAGGTTTCTAGGAGATAGTTTAAAGATTAGTTTTTATTTTATAGTATGGAAACGTTTTGAATCTATATTCTGAGGTGAAGAAATACATCATAATTCCAGATAGATCCTTCGATGTCTCCTATTTTCAGAACAAAACTTCATAGTAAAAGCACAAATAGAGAAGTTATACAAATAATAATGGTTGTTATTTCTGTCTGGAGAAATATTTCAACAATTAGTACATACTTTTTATAATCAGATAGTATATAAAAGAAGAAATTCTCCTTTTCTACTAAAGAAAAAGAAGGAAAAAAATGTGTCTTTCCTTCTATGGATAATTTTTAAAAAGGCTATGAAATTCTAAGCTAAATATCTAGAAAATGTCTCATTAACACAAAAATGACCTTTATATCAATCTTTCTTTTAGTAGATGTTATATTTTCATATTTTATTTTAATGACAACATTCTTATTGCACATTATTTCAGAAAAAGTTTGTGTCATTTAGATGATTGTGAGATAACACTTTTTTAAAGTATAAAATTAACTTTGATGTGGGATGTCTTTCTGTACATGTGTTNTCTATAACTATCTGTAGTCTGTCTCTTTAAAGACTTTACCTTTTTTTTGTTGTTGTTGTTTTTGTTTTTCAAGACAGGGTTTCTCTGTGGCTTTGGAGCCTGTGCTGGAACTAGCTCTTGTAGATCAGGCTGGTCTCGAACTCACAAGGATCTGCCTGCCTCTGCCTCACAACTGCTGGGATTAAAGGTGTGTGCTACCACACCTTGAAGTCAACAGAGGTCAGTCGGCCTTTGCCTCCCAGGCGTTGGGATTAAAGGCATGTGTCATCACTGTCTATTTACCTTTTTTTAAGGCATTGTTTATTTTATTACTTTCTCTCTCTATTTTTTTCTCTCCTAAGCCTACGTACATCCATACAACAGTGTGACCTATTTATAGGTCTTTTATGTGACAAGGATGTATTTCTGTGCTTTTCTTCTTTCTTTGGTAAAGCCAGAACAATGGAGAAAAGCTTGCATTAAAAAATAAAGTTGTGATCACATCATTTGCAACTAGAAATCCTCATCAAACCTGTCCCTGTGGATGTAGTAATTGCCTTATTGAAAAAAGATGTAAGAGTGAGGGGCTAGAGAGATGGCTCAGAGGTTAAGAGCACTGACTGCTCTTCCAGAGGACCTGAGTTCAATTCCCAGCAACCACATGGTGGCTCACAACCATCTATAATGAGATCTGGTGCCCTCTTCTGGCCTGCAAGAACACATGGATGGAATGTTGATACATAATAAATAAATACATCTTTTAAAAAGAAAGATGTAAAAGTGAAGAAATCATCCCACTTACCTGGTTATATACAATGTAGATGTATGACTCCACCACACTAACCTCATCCAGGCACACATCTACATCCACATTTAGAATACCTTCCACTCATCAACTACCACTATTACCTCTTAGTATTTCAAGAAACACATTCCTGACTATTCAAAGTAGCTATATTTATATCTAAAAGAGAGGATAATCCCACACCTAATGCCTTACTCTATTGCTAAGTTGATTTTATGGATGTTACATATTTTTAAAAGACTACATGTAATATAGAAATAATCTACTTTGAATCTGGGGAAAATATACACCTCACTGAAGAAGAAAAAAGAAAATCTAAGAAGAAAACTTCCTTAAAGGACTGTTGTGAATAATAATGTGTTGATATTTACAATACTTGCTGATTGATCATCTATCTTGAACAGGTACACAGCCAGCGAAACATCAGATGCTATTGCATAGCTCTATTTCACAATGATAAAAGGCTTATTTCACTTGAGTGCAGTGGAAAAAACACTGGTCAGCTCACAAGTTCTCCCCAGTCTTCTCCAACTAGAAGCAAGTTTCAAGGGATCAAGATGAACTCACACAGGGTGCAGCGGGGCAGGTAGTGAGGCCATCAAGACCACCATACATTTGTCACTACTATTTTAAGCACAAGGGGTTGATTTAAAGTCTGCCACCAAGAAGTGGCATCAATGCTAAAAGGTTTGTAAATGACACAGTGGCTTCTGTGAGCATTGTTCACTATGCTTGATTCCTGTGGATTCTGCAACTCAGCTTTTGTTTATCTAATAATACCTTTCACCTATCAAAACACTCAAGTCAAAATGGATCAAAGACCTCAACATAAGCCCAAATACACTGACTCTGATATAAGAGAGAGTGCGGAGTAACCTTATACTCATTGGCACAGAAGAAGACTTCCTGGACAGAACGCTGGTAACATAGACACAAAGAACGACAATTAATAAATGGTTCCCATGAAACTGAAAATCTTCTTCAAGGCAAAGGACGCATTATTCAGTCAAGCCACAGACTACAGAATGGGAAAAGATTTTTACCAACTACACATCTGATAGAGGGCAAATATTCAAAATTTATAAAGAACTCAAAAAGCTAGACATCAAGAAAACAAATAACCCAATTAAAAACGGAGGTACTAATCTAAAGAGAATTCTCAATA
>JAQHUG010000053.1:6404455-6425902 GCA_028555095.1 Dicrostonyx torquatus | reverse complement strand
TAACTATAAGCCAGGCAGCTCTTTATTTAACCAATCAAAGCACAGAAATACAGGTGGACCCTCCCACAATTTTTACTGGTTAATAATTTCCCATGTACTTATAAAGATATCAATAGAAATTAGAAGGTTTATTAGACGCCTCTGTATTTTGAAAATAAATCTGTTTATTCTGTAGAGACACTAGCACCACCTTTCTGGATGGGTGAATCCCACTTTTTTAGAATTCTGATGCATTTTTGATTTGTGTTTGTTGTGTGTATACTAACAAAGTTGAGTTTTGAATGCATTGAGCTAGAATAAGAACAGAAAATAAAACCACGGTGTCTAGAAGAAAGCTTACTAGACACTTGAAGGGTCGAGGGTTGCCTTTGGGTGGAGACGGTATGTTTAACTAAATAGGTCTCCAGATCAACACTGCTTCTAACTGTGTAGCCAAGAGAGGAAAGACAGCCTTCTGCAGGCTGTCCAGTGTGCTTCAGGTTACCTGCAGCAAGCATTTATGCTTGCAGTGGCTGCAGTCAGAAGATTTCATTTTCACTCCTCTGGACATGCCTGCAATGTATTTTTTCCCCAAAGAGTATGCACATTTAAACAACAACAACAACAACAAATCTTATCTTCTATAGCATCTCATAAATATTCTAATATAATGAAAGTTTACATTTGACAGTATTAATCAAATAATGTGTCACTGAATACACAAGTTCAAACATACTCATACCCCAATAACAGGAATCAGTAATAGGGACTTGGATTCCTCTAGATATTTGGCAACGTTACATATGTTTCATTAATGTTGCAATAAAAAGGAAAGTAGCAGAGAGAGAAAGTCCTAGAGAGGACTCAGCAATTGAGATGCAATACTGCTCTTACACAGGACTTGAGTTCTGTTCCCAGCACCCACATCAGGTGGCTCACAACTGCTTTTGACTCCAGATCCAGGAAGGTCTGACCCCTCTGTTCTCTGTAGCACCACACACACACACATACACACACACACACACACACACACACGGGGCATACATTCATACACAAATGAACAAAAATAATAATAAAATATGCCTTTTTAAAAAATGAAGGATTTTTCTTTATTGGTGTATGATACTTTTTAAAAAAGATTTATTTATTATGTACAGAGTATTCTGTCTGCATATGTGTCTGCACACCGGAAGAGGGCACCAGATCTCATTCTAGATGGTTGTGAGCCACCATGTGGGTGCTGGAAATTAAACTCAGGACCTCTGGAAGAGCAGTCAGTGACTTAATCGCTTAGCCATCTCTGTACCTGTTATAATACTTTTTTTAAAAAAAAGAAAAAACACCCATTTATTTAGGGCTGGAAGCGAGGCTATATGGTATCATGTCTGCCTTGTATGCTCCAGGCCAGGGGTTCCATCCACAATCCCAAAGCTAGAATAGATTCAAATATACAAAATCTGTTTTCTTACTAGAAAAGGTAATGCTTGATAACAAGTTCAGCTAGCAATCCATCTAATGCCATTACTAATATGTGTCAATTATTGAGATAAAGAGCAAAATTGACCCATTGATAGAGAGCCAATTGAAATATATGATAAGCTGTGACATTATTATCACTCCAATTTATAAATTAATATCCAATAGAAAGAACTTGAAATTTGTCATAAGGATATAAACTTGAGTAGATTTCACCCAGAAAATGAAAAAAATTATATCTATATAGTAGATAGATAATATACTCTCTCTCTATGTGTGTGTGTATATACATATATATTTCTTCTTTTCCAGGGCATGAATATATCTACTTTTTTGTATTTTATATTTATATTTATTTTTATTTATTTTATATTAATATTTACTTATATTAGTTATATTCTGCTTCTACAAAAGATTTATGAGACCGTATTTGTTGCCAATAACCGAGTAAAATGATTTTAGTATTTTTGGAATTATCTTGTTATTAGCATGCCTGTTTTAGAAGGAAGGTGGCTAGAATAAAGCACTTGGCCGCTCGCTTAGTGTTCTGTCAGGTCCTGGAACAGATACTCGGCAAACGTTCATATATATTACAACAATCTTAGAAACACAGGTGTTAAGGACAATTCTCACATGCCAATAAGAGTTAGAAACAGTTGATGTCTGTCAATCATTTAATTCCTATATCAGAGCTACTACTCAATATTAAGTTTATATCTACTAGAAAATTGACAAACTATATTCATTAAAAATGTGCAGAGTTGCAGGGTGGTGGTGGTGCACACCTTTTATCCCAGCACTCCGGGAGGCAATGGCAGGCAGATCTCTGTGAATTCGAGGCCAGCCTGGTCTATAAGAGCTAGTTCTGGGACAGGCACCAAAGCTACAGAGAAACCTTGTCTCAAAAAAAAAAAATAAAAGAAAAAGAAAAAAGAAAAAGAAAAGAAAAGAAAAAGAAAAAATGTTCAGAGTTGGATAGACAAAAATTTTAAAACAAAGTCAATAATTTTTTTATTATTTGCTGACTGAAGGAATTAAATGGAAAATTCAGTCAGATTTTGAATTTCAAAAGACAGTGTTGCTTTAAACCTGGTACACAAACACATTTTCCACAGTGTAAGGGTCAAATAGGTTGTATTATGAAGCTGTCCAAGTGACTTAACTGTAACAATTTGACTTATTCTGGATGCTTTGAAATGAAACTAGTCAAAGCTGAAAAAGGTTATCATTACCTCATATTCAAAAGATGCCCAAAATATTGGATACAATTATTAACCTCAAGAATGCATGATAAATATAAAAACTGTACTTATTAAAATATTCATAAATCACCAACTTGAATAAAGTAGAGATGTTAATATTTGGCTTTATTAATGGTTATTGAGACTTTACTACTAATTTTTATACAATATTAGCTATAACATTTGCCACAGTTAAACAGTCAACAATTGCAAAAATGACTGCTTTTGGTATTCTACATTGCACAGGGGTTGATCAAGTTCACAGTCATTGAAGATTAAACCAAAGTCAAAATCATGCAGTAAACCCCGGTGATAGGTATTTTTGACATGATTCTAAGCAAGCTAAATTTGGAGTCATTCTCCAAAAGTATCCATGCTGGCCAGTTTCTAGCTACTTTTACATCTATGTCTCTGAAAATATTTATTTGTGTGTATTAAAAACAAGTTAAGTTTTATATTTAAGTTATATCATTAAGTGACAAGATATTACTAGAGTCTGAAAAGATTGAAATACTTTTGACAGCATCAGATATTCCAGGTAAACAAGTTCAGTATGTGCCCAAGAATTAAAACAACCTGTGCTTGTCTTTCACAATTGAGAGCTACCGTAGAAGGTCCTTGGTCCTATGAGGAGAGGCCAATAGCAATACTTTATTTTCTTTAAAAGATACCTGTGAAGTGAGTGGGAAGAAGTGGGAGGGGAGGTGTCAGAGTTCACTGCTGCTGTGAGCATTTTGTGACCCTGATAGGCGACAAAAAGCCTGTAACTCCTGAGTGAGAAATGGTGCAGAGTCATCATGGTTCTTCGTTCACGTCTGGTCCCTCCGCCATCTTCTAGCAATGCCAGTGATGGGACAGTGTTATGTTCAGCAGTTATACACTTAATTTCTCAGGATCAGATATTGGAAATGGAGTTTTTAGAGTCTAAGATGAATGCATCAAAACAGAAAACACCCTTGTGTGTTGTTGTAAGAGGGATCACTTGTTTGTTTCCCAGCAGCCTGGCAGCTCAGACCCAAAATAACCACACAAACACTACATTAATTAAATCAGTCCATTAGCTCTTGCTTCTTATTGACTAGCTCTTACATATTAATTTAACCCATTTCTAGTAATTGTGTATTGCCATGTGGCAGTGGCTTACTGGCAAGATTCTGGCATGTCTGTCTCTAGCAGTGGCTCCATGGCTCCTCCCCAACTCCTCCTTTTTTCCTCCCAGCATTCAGTTTAGTTTTTGCCATCTACCTCTACTCCCTGTGCAGGCCCAAGACAGTTTCTTTATTAACCATTGGTATTCACAGCATACAGAGGAGAATCCCACATTACCGTGTGTGTGCGCGCACACACGTGTGTGTGTGTGCATGTGTTTGTGTTCATTGTGCATACTGAACTACCTTCTACTTATGAAGCAGAAACTCATCCTGAACAAAGGTCCCAAATCAACTTCTTTAGGTTTGTAAACAGTTCCAGCACTGAATGGTGCCCATGTGGCACTTTCTATAAGGTGCCATGTTTGGCACTGGAGGGAAGACCTTTCCCAACCAGGAATTCTGTTGTCAGGCTGCCAGCTGCATTTTCTTCCAATACAACATGGCATGTTTTACCTTCTGCAATCTCTGGCATTCCTTGGTGTGGCCAGCATGAATTCTCTGGTTATTGTGTACATTCAGATAAGGCTTTGGACACTGGTTTACAGCAGTCAAAGCAGGAGAATTAACGAACGACCAGGGAGGGCTAACCACATAGAAATATTGAGGCAAATCTATAAGGTAACACCTCAGCTCACCAACGCTAATGGATTCACATATAAGAAACATTTGCAATTTGCCTGAGTACCTGTGAAACAGTAGGCAGGTAGATTTATTTTTTATTTGAAATTATCACTGCACCATCAATTGTCTATCTTGAGGTGTATTCAAAAGCAGTCTCATTGTGTATAATAATTTAAAAAATGTAAAAAATTTGGGTCAACATAAATAAAGAATTATATTCTGATGAGGTTAGTAACCACAATTCAGTGCAAGTGGGATGAGTGGATAGTTATCACGTGTTTTACTGTCTCTTGAAAAACAATGTGATATCATGGCAAGAACCTGTTTGGGC
Source organism: Dicrostonyx torquatus (assembly GCA_028555095.1). Lineage (NCBI taxonomy): Eukaryota > Metazoa > Chordata > Mammalia > Rodentia > Cricetidae > Dicrostonyx > Dicrostonyx torquatus. The sequence goes on along the minus strand of JAQHUG010000053.1, from coordinate 6,421,103 downwards.
CATGAGGTGAAGGAGGCTTGCTGGAATGCCTGCTCTACCACTTACAGACAGAGTGAGCTCCTCCTCAGTTTCTATGTGTAGTTTCAATTTATACAAGCAAGAAGTTTGAGGAAATCTAGGCCATCTGCTGCCAGCATTCAGTTCTTCCAATTCCTGAGGATGCCAGAGTCTGCTGAAGATCAGGGATGGTAACAGCTTTGGGGTTTATCCACAGGAATGCTGCAGGCAAGAAGAGCTGCTGATGGGAGAATTTCTTGTAGCTATAGTGCGATTGGTCAGAGGCCAGGTTTGCTGTTTGCAAGAAGAGCACCTGTCCTTAATGGCTGGGGAAGGAGAGCTCTTTCCTGCCTTTTAAATCAAACCCCACTGTCGTATGACACTGCTCGTCCATCTGCTAAGGGTCTAGGTTTGACTATGAGTTCACTCTGATTTTTCTATTGCCCTAGAGATGTTGGCTTCATTTTAGGAATGGTGGCATGAGGTTAAGGACATGTAGAAGATAGTAAAAGCTATAGATAAGAGACTGTCTCATGGCTTTGAACCTTTGAATTTATGTTGAATTATAGCACAATTATCTTCAACCCTCTGACCTTTGGTGTCTTGCCTTTAAACAGCAAAGAGATGATGAGTAGTGGTGTTGTTTGTCTCTACTTTCTCCTCCAAGCATTCCTTCCTCTTAAACTTGGTCCCATTGAAGCAGGACTGAGAGATAGATGGAGGGTCTAGTAAGAGGTCAAGAGGTCACATGTCCGTCTTTGAAGGCCTGAAGTAATTCTGTAGGAAGCCTCATTAGTTCTTTCAAAGGTGTCCTTATGAAAGAGAACTGGTGCGTTCCCAGTCCTTGGCTTCGTTTCTGGCTGTGAGAGTCCTCTCTGGGATGTGCTGTCACCACTGTGATACCATTTGCTGTGAGCATCTCACCACAACCCAGCTGGTGGTGGCACTGTGCTTTTGAGCCTCTAGAACCATGAGTTAAATGGCTGCTTTTATTTCTAAAACAGGCAGCCTTGGATACTATGTTCGAGCGGTGGAACGTGGACTGATCTTGGAGATGCTGACACTGTCAATGAGCATAGAGTTTTTGTCATACCTTGGGTTTCTGCATTAACAGATACTGTGCTATTAAAAAAAAGGTGCTAGAGGATTATCATTAAGCTATAGTGTGGTGAGCACTGAGTTACCATTTATGCTTGTAAAACATGAGCATTGTGTGATCTTAGAATGGTAAATTTCCAAGAAAGGACAGGAAGCAGCCACATAGGACTATACGGTTTGTACACTGGTACAGACTGGGGCTGGAGAGATATCTTGGAGGTTAAGAGCACTGGCTGCTCTTCCAGAGGACCTGGGTTCAATTCCCAGCAACCACATGGTGCTACACATATATCCATGGCTGTAGTACCAGAGGACCTGATACTCTCTTCTGGAAAAGAAAATAAAAAAACAGGATACATAAAATAACAATAAATAAAATCTACAAAACCAACACACACATGTACAACTTTCACAGAAAGGTAAAGAGGTCTGCCTGGGCTTGACCTTTCCAAACCATTCTGTGTTGTGACTTCCTTTAAATAACGCCAGGTTGAATTTTGAAGTTTTGACAACATGCCTCTCTCAATTATCCTGGCTGTCTCATAATTTATTTCTTACTTGTTTTTTGTCTTGAACGGCCTTCAGTTCCCTTGCACATGAGCACTTTGCCCCAGTAGACTGAATATGACGGAAGACAATACCTTCATCCCCAGCTGCTGTCACCTTCCATATGTGATCCCAGTGGTTTCCTGGAGGTTCTTTGCACCCAACCTCTGCCACTCTCAATCTGCTTACCCTAGCTTGGCTCTATTTTTTTTCTTGCTCTCTGGCTGAGGCCTCTCACTGGCATCCTGCTATCGGGAAATAAAAATCTACTTCTGCTGAGGAAGCAGATAGGACCCTTCAAAACATTCATGTTTCCGAACTCCCTTCCTTTTTACCCCATTGGTACTGTACTCATCATGAGAGGTAGCTTTTCTTTCCATTCTTTAGCCCTCTCTGCTTCTATTTTCCAACCTCTCCACTTACTCACATCTTCTCCTTGAAAAGCTTTACAACCTCCAACCCTTCCAAACCTCCGAACCTCTCTAAGTCCTCGAAAACCTTGTTAGTCTCCCTAAACCTTTACAGTGTTCCCCTAACTTTTCATGCCCCCTCAAGTCCTTCATGAACATGGAAACCCTGCACAAATCCACTACTCTTTCTTTAAAAAAATTAAAAATATTAGTTTTTTTAACGATAACTTTTATTGGATAACATTTTGGGGAAAAAATTGCACAAACATTGTACAACATACAGAATTTCTGCCTTTACTTTTTTATTTCCCGGAAATTAGGTGTAAAGTGTCTGAGCATATGAATATCTCCATGTATGTGTATATGTGTACATGATAATTAAAACAGGCATTGACCACCTAAAACTATAATGACTAATAAAGGATATTGAATTGGGAGAGGGACATGGGAGGCATAGAAGTGAGAGGAAAGGACACGTTATGTAGATGCAAGTTAATGTATTCAATTTTCTCAAAATATAAACAAAAAATTTTAAAGTATAAGAAATATCTTAAATAATTATGTTGTAAACAGTTGAAAAGTAAAGCCATAGCATCAAATATTGAAAATTGTCTTCTTTTCAGGGATGATATTCTAGGAAATTCTGGAACCTGCATATGAATGTGAACCTATATAGTGCTTAGAGTGTGAAGCCTGGCCATCTCTGCTCCTTATGTAATGCCTAGTGTGCACTGTGAGGCATAAGATTCACCAAGGACCAGAGCTGCAGAAACTGTACAATTTAAGATCTAAGATTTGCAATCTATGAGAGCCCCTTGCAAAAGAAAATAAAGCCCCATTGACTCAGCGTTGATCCTACAACACTGAAATCCATTTCTGGGTTTTTCACTGTAGTACAGACATGTAATATCAGTCAATACTCAGGAGACTGAGACAGGGGGATTGCAAGCATTAAAGCAGAGAAGCTCCAGAGCCGTGTGAGGGGGTCTGACTCACTTGGGCATCTCACAGCCAGGTGGCCACTTATCAGGCTTGCTCTTTGTAGCCCTGCTGATGTGGACTAATGATAAACAGTCTACCTACTCACTCCAACGAGTGCCTTGATTGGACAGTGACATATATGGTGTCCCTGTTTTACCTAAGATAATTGCATTTGTTAGCTAGTTTTGTTGGTAGGATAGTTCTAGGCCAAACAAAAATGTAAACCAGAAATTGAAGAGCTAAATGGCAGGAGGGATATTTAGGTTTTTGAGCAGTAGTAGTACTGTAAGGTAAAACATGGTTGGTTAAAGAATACCTTCACGTAATTGTCTAATTAGATCCCTGCCATTCCCTGAGACTTAGGGAAGCAGCAATAATAAATTCTGTAGCAGAAGGAGGTGGGGGATGGGCTTAGAGTATTGATGAGGCTTCTTTTGAGTCAAAATTGTTCAAATCAGGCAAGTTTTAAACTCAGAGCATTACTTTAGTCTGGAAGGATAAGAAAATCTGATAAAAGGGAGGGTGAAGAACGACACCCCCAAACAAGTTTTGCCTGCTGTGAAAAATTTGCATGTCACACCTCACAAGGATATATTAAGTAGTGTAAAAACAGCTTTGAATATATATGTTGTCATGGCAGACAATCTGCTAGACCTCTAAAGATAGTGAACTATCCATCACGGCAGAAGTGATAACCGGAGATGGTTTTACTGATCCAAGAGTGGCCATGTTGGGTTGCCTTAATTTTTACAGTTTTGCTTCTTGCAATTGCTGATAATAAGTGCAAAGGGCATTGAACACCATTATCCAGGCAGTAGGGTGGGTGCCCTTCCACTGATGTCACCAATCACGGCTGACCTCAGTGAGTCTCAGACCTCAGCATAAGGGAGTCTGATGTGAAGCCCTCATGACAGGGCTTCACAAGACAGCTAAGAACATGTGTTAAAGACCTGCATCATCGGTCTCTCAGGGCTTATTTAGTAGGTCTGGGGTTAATCTGATGCTTGCAAACAGGTACCTTAAGAAGTGGTGGCATATGTCTTCCAAACCGTGTCTTGAGAAAACCCCAGCAGATCTGTAGCTGCTGCAGTCTGACATGGAGTCAGCTGAGCAAATGAGGCACAGTTCTCTAAGGACCTCGTTAACACAGGAAACCCTGAAGCTAAAAAAATAAAAAATTCTATTGCTAGAAATATAAGGTGGTCGATAAGAGAAAGGGGACAATTCAATTATTTTCAATTAGAATTTAATCCTGATGCTGGTCAGTGGGATGAATTGCCATGAGCCTCATGAAGATTAAGTACATGTGTCTCGTGTGTGCAGTGTTATTGTGCAGAGTATTAGGGAGAAATGGTGAGTAATTAAAGTAATTTTTGTAATTTGAGATCAATTTCACGAAGGAGAAAATAAGATATAAAAACATAATGCCCGTCCCTGTTGTAACCAGGGCCATGTATACAGGTAGCTAATGTGGACTGTTGTTTTTTTAAAGTAAACAGATTTACTTTGAGGAAATCATAAAGGATTCTGCATGACCTTGTAAGATACATTGTATTCTTGGAAATGGCTTTAGAAATTTTCTCTTTAACACAGACAGAAATTTTGTTTTTGTTTCTGTTTTTGTTTTTTTATTGTGACACAGAGTTTCTCTACGTAGATCTGGCTGTTCTGGAACTCTCTGTAGACCAGACTGGATTTGCACTCACAGAAATCTGCCGAACTCTGCCTCCTGAGTGCTGAGGTTACACACATACACCACTATCTCCCAGTATTGAAATCGTTTTTCAATATATATTGGATACACATTTTAAAGATTAAAAGCTAGAGAAAAACATTGAGTACACTGTCTTGCCTTCATTTTGCTAGCAACACATTTCACTAAGTTTGGATACTGCATTTTCAGAATGTTTGGCATTTCGTAGTGGACAATAGCCAAGTAAGTTATTAGTGACCTATGTCTTTAATTTTTTACATACAACTCATCTCAAAACATAGAACAAACCAGTTGTTTTATATCTTTCAAAATAACTTTCATGTAATCATTAAACATTACATTTTTGGAAAGTCCAATAATCCACTGAAGTCCAAACTAATCTTCTTCATTCTCCTCAAAAGGAGTCCTAGGCTTTAGTGATATGCTTAGCAAACTGTTTGTTTTATAAGGCTATGACTCTGCCATTAGATCTGTCCCAAAGCAAATAAGCTGATTTCACATCTTTCCCACATGGCTCCTGAATGATTCCTTCCTATTCTCTCCCTGCATGAAGCCTGTGGCTTGAAGCTGGGTTAAGCAGTGAATGACGATGACATGTTACTCAGAATTGGGACTGTCCACAGAGTTTAGCATCTGGGCTCCAGTGGTCTCTGTAGGGATTTTCTCTTTTACATTGGTGGATGGAGCCACCAAATGTGTGCTGTCATTGGGATGAAAGTAATGGATTTTAGCGATTCAATTAGATGGGCATGACATGACAGATTTGTCATTTCTTCCTAGTGTTTGAAAAGTTTAGAATTGAAAACAGTGAATAGCAGGCAGATTTTCTTTTTGTCTGTAAGTTTAGCAAATATTTTTAAAGGCCTAAAGAAAAACTATTCTGTGTTAAATGGATAGATAACATTTTCAGAGCTCTGTCTCAATCTTCCTCTGGTGGTGGTGGTGGTGCTGATGATGCTGGTGGTGCTGATTACAGTGGTGTGTGCTCCTGTGTGTATGTTTGTGCCCTTTGCCCTTTTATTCAAATATGAAATGGACACCATCTGAGGAATGTTTCAAATGGCCTGTAAACAAGATAGATGTCACTGCATGTTGACCCTGGTGTTCTGTGTGTAGTTTTCTCTGCACTCATAATCCTACCCAGGGCAGAGAAAGAACAGGATACATTTCAGCTATGAAGAACTTATTCAGTATGCTTAAGTATGAGTCTAATTCACTATCACTACAAAAGTCAGAGACAACACATATTGACTTCTTACAGAGCACGGACGCACACTGGTGATAAGCACGGATAAGCATGCCAGACAGCAAGGGGCTTGGAAAAATGTGAAATTACATCATCTGCAAGTCGAACCTTTGCAGCTAGGCAGCTGAAAAGAAGCAGTCAATCATGGCGGTCCAGAATTCAGTCTGCTTCCCTTGCATACTGCAACTGTGGAAGGGATTATGGCACCTTCAGGAAACAAGGCCACTCTCTTGTCTGAACTGTAGGCATGGTTAAGATAGAGGCCAAGTTGCTGTTGTGCAGAGAGAGACCCTGCTCTCAGTGCACTGCTTCATCTGATCTGCTCTTCCATGAACACCTTGGCAGGACTCCGTAAGCCATGGGGGAGCCAGCCGAAGTGAGGCTCTGAGAGGGCAAACAGAGAAAGGAGTCAAAGTCTGGACAGTAGAAACCTCTCTTAGGATCAACCCTGAGCATGGATTCTGGAAGTTTTAAAGGGAAAATTCTCTCCTATGAACTAGCCTTATATACTCACTTCAGATCCATGTGTTAAAGTCGCATGCTTTCATCCCAGACTTCATCATACGTGCCTGGAAAATGGTTATGCAGAAATAGTGTTATATCTGATACGCCTATGCAGAATAGTCTTTTTAATGAGAATAACTTGATAGCTGAATGATTTAGTTGCATATACTAGAATAAAACAGTATCAAATAGTTTTCAGTATTTTGTCACTAGCAAATACATATCATATGATTACAAGTACAATGAAATAGTTAAGACATTTCCATTTAACTTGTTCACTTTTTTGATAAATTTAAAGATTTGGTTCAAAGTGAATATTTTAGATTAAACTGAAATCAGTATTTAGGGATAATAGCTCAAACTTATAGGGAGAAAAAAATGCCTCACAACTGACCACTCATTTGTGGAAGCTATTTTTTGTATGCAGACACAGCCTGTACCTCTTAGGGTTGGAGGTGGCTGCCACTGGAAGATGGCTCAGAAGGGCTCAGTGCAAAGTGCAGCTGTGAACTAGTCCAGCCAGGGAAATGGAGAGGCCCTAACATCTGCGAGGATGTGATTGCTGCCTTGTATTTTGATGATCGAGTAGGAGTTTAGTCAAGATGAAAGAAAGAACAAGGAGAAGAATGTCAGGTGATCTCAAATCTCAGAACATATTCACCGTAAATAATCTTTGGCGAATTATGTTTATCATGGAAGTAGAGTGGAGGGATAAGAAATGACAACATGGTAATACCTTAGGAGTTAAATTGAAGCATTCTTAGTAGTGGGGGGAAGACCAACTCTTCCTCAATTGGTTTAGTTTTGGGAAGGTCCTTAATAATCCTAATCTTAAATGGCACAAATGCATGTAAATTGGATAACATGTTAGGTGAGGTGTTGAAGCACTAACTGGCAGACAGTAACATGCCTAAAGGGAAAACAAGGTTTTCTACTGACAACACACACACACACACACACACACACACACACACACACACACACACTAATGCTTTATTAAGTTTTGGAACCAAGAGAGGACCTTGATAGAGCATAAAAGCTAGCTCTAACCATGTGCTCTTTTTGCATAAATGGCTTGCCCTTCCTGGAAGGAATATTTCAAAGTCTTAGAGTTCATCTCAAAGTTTCTTTAGAAATGTCACACACGTCAGGCACAGTTTCTATGTGATGTATCTTGTGCTATTAACGTACTAGATGTCACTGGATGGGAAATTTCTAGAGCTCTTTTGTGTGAGGCTAACCCAACGACCAATCCGTATCTGCTCTCATGGGTACTCTGTGTGTGGCATTGCTCTCTGTAATGACAGCCATTCCAAATGTGATTACAGGGAGCAGAGGCTTTAGATAAATGGGTGTATGGGAATAAGGTGCATCTAGAAGCCACATTCGGGGCAGGCACAGGGATTTCATGCTGCTTGTTTTACCCATGTAAAGTCTATATTTATTTACCAGAGTTGCCGTAGCAAAGAACCCAAACTAGTTGACTTAAGTAAATGGCTTTCTTCAGGAGGCTGTAAGTTTGAGATCAAGGTATACTATAGCTTGAATTCTTCTGAGATCTTTTTTTTTTCTTGGCATGTAACTAGTCCCTGCCAGCTTTATCATCTTCTGGCTTTTGAACATGTTCATCTCCGAACATATTGTCTCACAAGATAGGTCCAATGACCTAATGATGCTAATGACCCAATTTAACTTAATTAGTAGAAGTTAAGACTTCAATATATGAAATTTTGGAGGGAAATTAACCACTGGCTCAGTGGTTAAATACCATTTGGTGTTCTTGCAGAGGACCAGAGTTTGGTTCCATCACCCACAACAAGCAGTTCCCATCTTCCAGGAACTCCATCTGTAGGTGATCTGACAGCCCCCTCTGGCCTCCATGAGCATTGCATCCACATGTGCACATGCACACAAATAAGAAGTAACTCTTTAAGAGAGAAAATAATGATGCTTCACCTTTGATAATGTTATCTCACCTCTGGAATGATATTTTGTTTCTAAGAAGGTCTCACCCTTAGTAATGATGTCTCACCTCTACCTTGAATATTGCTGATTAGTTAATCCATAATTTGGAAAGAGGAAACAATAAATAAAAGAATATATTTTGCCCAGAGTTCCAATATTTCTATGTAATTTATGCTGAACATAATTTTAACTAAAAAAATATATATACCGTGCATTTCTACATTGCTTCATTTTTCTTTTGGGCACAACAAGTTCAGTTCTTTGTCCTTTGTTATGGGAGTGGGGCCATGAACCTTTGTTATAGGTAGAGGAATACAAATGGAAACAAGACTCCTCCATGGCTATCCTCAGAATGTTCATACTAAATGATACCGCTCCCCAACCCCTCTCTTTTGCACCAACCTAAGAAGACAAAGGAAACAGAAACAGGGCTACGTACCAGATGAAGGTAGGATTCCCTCAGGAGAGCTGTTGAGCCAAGAATGCCCATGTCATTTTTTACATGACCTGAGTTAATATGAGGGCACTGAAGTTTGAGGTTGTTGGTGACAGCATTTAATTCTTAATAAGGCTACAGTCTGAGTAATGGACCTTGGGATTTCCCATCCTCTCTATCGAAGGCTGGGTCTGAGGAGTTTCTTCTGTCATTGATATCTTTCTCTTATTCCTCACAGTCCAATTTTGCTGATGGGTTCTAAGTGTTGAGATCCCAGGAAGGGATCTTTAGCACAGGTGCACGAGAACTCGTTGAGACCTTTATTACACTCCATTCTGAGCTAGTGTGGGACTGCTTTATTCTAATCGGCTACGCACAGCTACTTTGTACTTCCTTTCCTTGTGTCCACCAACTTAAGAGACAGCAGGCCAACACTTTAGTCTCATCCTCTCCTTTTTCACTTGACCTGCCGAATCAGACATTAATGCCACAGAAAGAGTTTACATACCTTTTTGTCCATTGTAACTCCTCTTGTTATTGGACAAGTTCTTTCTGGACAGACAGATCGGCTTCTCTTGCATGTCTTATGGCCTACAACAAAATTGGTGCAATCAGCTCATTAGTTTTGTAAGTTAAACCCCAGCGCAGTAGTCACTCTGTTCTGCCACTGGTGCCATTTGCAGGTGAATTATTGTTTTTACTTCTCCTACCAAAAGTCATACAGCACAGTTGGTGCCTGAACAAAAGCTGACAGAACCAACGATGAGCTGGGGAGGAGTGGTGGCTTGGCACCACAGCATGTACACTCTTGGGGACAGAACCCTGTGGACCTTGCGAATTTCAGGTTTTGCTTACCTACTAAGTTTTATGATCCCTTCTACTGTGGGAGGGTGCTTCTATGCAGATAAAATTGCTATGCAGCAACCAGTTAGAAATCTTTTTCAAATAGCTGTTCTCTATCTAGCTTGGCAGAATCATTCAAAATATGTAGACAAATGCATACAGTTTTCCAGGGAAATAAGCAATTTCCAAATGGCCTGTCTAACTGTCTGGTGATGTACTATCGTCTCCAGGATCTCTGCAGTGGCATATTTACATGCAATATGTACTGCTTGGTGTTCAGTTAATTGTTGCCCACTTCTCTCCTCTGTGATATGTGGCAAAGAAATAAAGTGGAAAGCAGAAACATAAAACAAAACAATGCCTTAAGCAAGCAGAATACACACCAGAGTTGCTAGCATGTCTTGCCATGCTCTGAATGTATAATTTCTTTCAGAGAAAATGTTCACCAGTAATATTTAGTTGACTGATTTAGTGTCCATGACATGAATGAAGGTAGCAATTTCTGTGGAGTCAGAACCCTGTATCCATGGTATATAGAAATATTGAATGACACTTCATAGTCTGCAAGAGCCCAGCAGGATATTTTCTAGGGTTTCCCTAGCTTGTTGGACAGTGGTGGCCATTCATCACAATGTATATCATCATAAACATTTCAAATTACAGAAGGGGGATTCATAGGGGTCTCTTTAAGCTAAAGGTGAATTTTAATTAAGGACTGGCTCTGGAGTCAGACTTCCAGACTACACAATTCAAGACTGTTCACAATAATATCAGTATTATAGTCTGTTTAATTTGGATAGAATAGGTGAAAAAAAACCTCTCTGGTCTCACAGAATTTGGAAAAGCCCTTGGCTAGAAAAGAGTGTGCTGTGGGTTCAAGTGTTAATTAGGGGTGAAGGCAGGAGAATTTTATCTTTGTAAGTGAAAAAAGGAGCCCCTGTTTGGGACAAGTCACGCAGCACGCTGTGACACTCCAGTTTTTATGAATCAGACAATTGTAAGATTATCGAGAAGTCTTAAGTGGGAGTTTTGTGATGAGAAATGAAGTTCTGATTAACAGCTTCCTTGGAGTTCCTCAGAGAAGCATGCTCCTTGAAATATTTCAGGAAGCCATATCTATGGAGGTATTATGGGAAATGACATGAGGTGATTTTTTGTGGTCTCTGTATTTTGTATGTGAATTTTTTCCATCAAGACAGCATCATATAATATAAAAATTCAGACTAAAAACATCAAGGGCTTCAAGACCAGTCTGAATGGGGTTTAACATCTTAAAGAATTCTTCAAAATCAAGTAGGACATCCTTCTTTGCAATAACCTAATTTTTCTCCCGCAATGAGAAGTAGGTCTATTGTCTGGATCTGATTACGCATTACACAATGCTTTCTAAGCCTGTTACTTCATTCGTTGGTCTAGTGAAAATGACTGCACCTAATGTGAACACTAAAACTTGAGACAGATGTCTAGACTTTGCCCACCTTTCTCTCCAGCAGTCGCTACACAGTGTGGCCTAATGGGCTGCTACCCTGACAGGAACTCAGGGGTTGTTCCATAAATGAAGGGAAAAAATTAACTGCTACAAATAAAACCGGTAGTTCCAGCGAGAAGGATTCATAAACAAAGGTGGCAATCCAGATCACAGCTAGAATTTCTTCTGCTTTCTTAGACTCAGTAAATCTGCCTGCCTGGTTATTCTGATGTGATAGCCAATAGAAGCACCAATTGGATTGATGACGATCTGGCAGACTCGGACCCTTTTCTTGTCCGTTGTTCCTTGCCCACTGTCCGGTTTTTAGAACTGGGTACACTTGTGTTTCCCACTTTTGTCTGCTTTCATGTTACCCTTTCAGATTACCCCATAACAGTCGCTATCACCGCTGTGGTGGCATTTTTTTCCATCTGTAATCTTCCTTGTCCCAGGTTTCAGAAGCTTTGTATTTTTTCAGGGCTTCAAGACTAAAAAATTTCCTATTTTAAGCAGCTTTTTTTTAAATCCTTGACGTCCTCTGTAAAGTCAACAACATTCCCTGTATTTACCACTGGAAACATGGGCTTATTTCCCAGGTTAGAAGTGCAAGAATGAGCCACCCATGATTTTCATGAAGGTAAAACTTTGCTGTGCACTGATTTTTATGAGTATAGCAATTTTTCTCAACATTCTACAAATGGTTCTTGCCAGAGTCAGTTTGTGACTTGATTTTTATTGCTGTTATGGGGAACTCCTGATAACTCAACATTAATCATGCATTCCTGTCTATCTGAGATATGAGAAATAAAAAAACTTAATAATATTTTTAAAACCAGCAAACTTTATTCTGGAACAGCACTATGCCATGGGACTTAGAGCGAGAACCCCTCTGTTTTAGTTGACAAGTGTTTTATGTATGTTCCTGTGGCTCCAAGTAAGGTACAGTGTACAAGTAAGGTGCCTTCTGCCAGCTGATATGAGAGACACAACTTTGATTATATCACTTGAAGGTCTTATGCCCCCAAAGCCTTCCCAGATTGTCCCTGGCAGCAGAGCTATAATGAATATTAATTATCTTGAAGACACCATCATTATGAGGGTACATCTTCCAAAATGGAAAGCCAACCTCATACAGTGTACACTTGGGGATACTTGTGATGTCTGGATCAGCAAACAACACACAGTCAGGTTAACTTTACTCTACGACATTGACATAGAACCAAAACACTCATTGTGGCTTTAAGCTGCAAATGCAGTAGTGGCATTTGTGCTTTGGGAGCAACCAACAGATCTCTAATTGACTTAAGGCCCATCATCTAAAGGCAGATTGTGCTAGGTACCAGAAACCTAGCTGATTAACCAGAGCTAGTGAAATCATGGATCTTGGAGGAGAATCTTACCAGATCTAAACCAGCCCTTGCCCCATGTCTGTGTTGCTCTCGTCAGGGTTTCTCACTTAGAATGGATACGACACTGACTAGGCAATGTGCAGTCATGAATGGATTTCTGTTCTATTCTATATACTGTCACTTTATCAAACCAGCATTATTCCTAACTGCATTCTAAATATTTGTTGTCATACCTACAGAAAAGTATAGTTCTCACCATTCTTCAAGGAATTGCTTCTTTACGACAGAGAGAAAGCATTACAGAAAATCACAACCAATCAAATGTGAGGTCCAGTTCCGATTAATACATCTGCTACACAACTCTTTCACCTAAGACTCAGGGGTCATTGTGGAAGAAGGAGCAGAAAGATAGTAAGCGTCAGAGAAGCAGAAAGTTTTCTGTGAGATGCTGTCTCCTAGGAATATCAGAAGTTACACACACATGAAGTCTCACCATCAAGGCTACCTAAACATGACCTGAACGAAGACAGCCCTGATAGGTACACTGATGTGTGAGAAGGAAAAGGAAGTTTAGGGGGCCCTAACGCTAGACTAGGAACTACAGGCAACTAAAAAAATCCTAGAGTGGGAGAAATAGCCTTCCTCAAGGAAAAGCTTCCAAACTGATTATCCAATGTCAAGTGTTCAGGCCTAAAAATATACATACAAAAGTAATAATATACAGATCAAGCATGTTATATTTATATATTTGGGAATGCACATGTAACAACAACAACAAAAAGAGGCCATCAGTTTGAAAAAGACACTGCATTAGTGTTTTGATGGAGAAAACAGAAGTGAAAAATTATTTAATTGTAATTTCAAAAATTAATATAAATATATTTAAAAGAGAAAAAGAAAAGCATATGAAGAACACGTTATAATAATCAGTGACTAAGTAGCACCCCATTCTATCACCTTAGAATGGAGAGATCTAAGTATGTTTTTATCTTATCAGTGAACATGTGAACTCTCCTTTCCTCTTTCTTTTGCAAGTTACCTTAAAACAACCCGTGATATTTGAAATACCTGCAGAGTGGTAGGATTTTTGCCTTCAGTTTTAATATTTATTTGTAACAATCACTTACACAGCAATTTATTGAGCTCAACAGAGAGAATTTATCCAGGAGACAGGAGAACTGTCTTTACTTGCATTAAAAACGTAATGTCTCCTTGTTTTGTTTCTTGAGCTGTCCAATGCTGCATGGGCAGAGCTGATTTAAAGCGATTTCTGTCACTTCCTGCCGGTTTAATGGAGGATGGAAATGTGTGGGTTTTCATAAAGAGAAAGATGGGGATGCAGGACAGAAATCCATTCGTGACTGCACATTGCCTACTCAGTGCCGCATCCATCTTAAGTGAGAAACCCTGACAAGGGCAGCACAGACTTGGGTGGAAGGGCTGGGTTAGATCTGGTAAGCCTGGAACAACAGGGTTCTGTGATCATTAATTGGTTTGCCAATATCTACATTGCTTTGGGGAGATTATTAGGGAAAACATATGAATGCTGAAAATGTCTTCATGTCATCAACATTAAAAACTCATTTGTTGCTATTACATTGCCTAATTTCCCAGTGACACCAATTATTACAGAAAGGATTGGGCCATTTCTGGTCTGTGGTTTATATATATATCAACCTGCAAAGTAAGCTAACTGACTTGCTGATTTGCTTAATTGGACTCCCCTGTCTTCAGAATGGTGGCCGCATGCAAATAGGCTCCCTGGAGATGGGATTATTCCACAGTGATGCTGTCCCTAATCATCACATATTATACATCCCTTATAAGAAAGGACCTAGTCAGCTTTGCTGTTTTGAAACTGCACTTTGTTCCCTCTGTGCTGAAGACAGAAAAGCCTGAAGGGATGATTGCATGAACCCCCATCCAGATGCTGATTAGGCAGTTGTGGTGAGCAGAGCCAATCCAGGGACTTGTGAGGAAACACATAGCTCTGTGAAAGCCTCATTGTCAGAGTTCCCCAAAAGGCCAGAGACGCATAGAAACATCCACAGGGTACATGGCATCGCTCTCAGCAGAGGGTGGTAAGAAAGCCCCATCTTGCACTGTCTTCCCTTCCCTCTGTATGTGCAGTTATGGCAAGGGGACACCTGCTTACCAGTGGTCACGCCTAGAGCGTGGCGGTGGATTGCAAATTTTATTCAGCTTCTAAGTGTGGCGCATGGGGACATAGATAACAAAGAGACACTTTCAGATCTAGCAGGGCCCTGACTGGAGTAAGCAGTGCTGATCCTTTGGCTAATACTCAATTTCATTAGCTTACTGATCCCTTGTGAAGAGAACCTTTGAAGAAGCCAAGCATAGAGCATCTTGGAAAGGCATTTGCTTGACAGTGGCTCTCACTCACTGGTTTCATTTAAAAGCTCTCAGATTACAGAGCTTCTGCCGTGACAGTCCATGTATTTTACAAAATCACTTGACCTGAGCTGGGACTTGTAATTGTCTTCCCTTTTAAAGATATGTAAAGGCAATAAGTCTCTGGGTTTATATAGTTGGGTTTCTCATTTGTTTCACAAATGTTTATGGTCTAGTCAGGATTAGCCTTGGGCAGGAAAGTCAGCCTGAAAAAAGCTCATGTGGAAATGGCTTTTGGATATTCATAAAAAAATACCCAAGTCTCAAGCATAAACTATGGATTGTTACATTCAGAAAATGGGATATTCATAACCACGGTTGGAAGAGCTGGTGAAAAGGACTGGATTTGTAGTTCATCCAGTTCATAAAAGCATCTCTCCAGGAAGACAGGGTGGTGAATGGCAGTGTCTGCACCTCTGGAGTGGGAGGGATTTGGTCCCATCTGAGCAGAGCTTTTGCGGCTCATCTAAACGTGCACATGTGTGATGTGTGCTATTGAATGTTTATTTTCACAGAAACCCAAGGGACAGTGTTTTCTTTTATCTGGGTAATTCTTTTACTGGTTATGTGAATGGATCTTTACACACTGATTGTATCAAGGGTGTATTTTCTCCTCACTGACCCTCTAGAAATCAGAGATGGGTGTTTAAGCCAGTGACAGAAGGCGACAGCCAGTCTCTGTCTTCAAAGATGAGATGGGAATGTGCACAAGTGAATAAATATGAGACTAATTGAATCAGATTGACTGAGAGGCTGAGGAAGGGACTATTCCTGATGCTGCTCAGACCCTGGCTTTGAAGTCAGCCACCAAGCTGTACAAATGATCTCACCAATCTGCACCAAAAGGGCTTACGAAGTCATGAAACTAGTCTTTCATAAGGTGATTAGAAATGCCTGTAGGGAGCCAGTGTTCCTATGCACACCAGTTCAACCATACTGGTTATAATGTTGGAATGAAAGAACCCTGGTTTTAAGATAAGACATTGACTCTGTACAGATAAACATCTAAGGGGTAATCAAATGTTAACCTTGTAGCCTAACAACAGGGACAGCATCTCAAGGCCTAACTACGTGAAGGTTTCTCTCCTGCCTGGTCCCACAGCCACTTTTAAAAAAACCACTCAGAGGCTTATATTAATTGTAAAAGTTTGTCTGATGGCTCAGGCTTATTACTAACTAGCTTTTATTTTTAACTTAACCCATTTCTATTATTTTATATTTTACCCTGTGGCTGGTAGTTTGTTACCTCAAAACTTGCTTGTCCAGCAGCAGCTGACATTTCCCTGACTCTGCCTTCTTTCTCCCTCTGTCTCTGATTAGATTTCCAGCCTCACTCTATCATGTCCTGCCATAGGCCAAAGGAGCTTTTTTATTAATCAGTGGTAGTGAAACATATTCACAGCATATGGAGGAGCATCCCACATCACTTTACTTTTATATATCAGTACACCCTGTGTTCCTTACCCAATAATATTCATTTGCTAGGAAAATAAGAAAGAGAGCATACAATGTTTAAAGTCCAGATTTTAAAATTGTATTGCATTTCATGACATATATAAAACCAACAAAGACAAGAACAATTATACTGAGTAGGGATACATATTTAAGAAGCCTCAGGAAGGGCCAGGCAGGGTTATACACATAAAGAGATCAGAAAGCGAGTCTAAAGGCAGGTGCTC
>JAQHUG010000053.1:6335544-6402864 GCA_028555095.1 Dicrostonyx torquatus | reverse complement strand
AAATACTTTACTTGGCATCCAACATGGGGCATTGTGGGCAGATCTTTTTGTCCCTCCTGACAGCTCCCAAATTTGCTTCCTGGAGACTTCTTAGTAATCATGAAAGCTCAGCTGATAGCTTAAACTTGTTCCTAACTAGTTCTTATAACTTAACCCATATTTTTATTGATCTATGCTCTATCATAGACTTTCCCCTCTATCCCGTTTTATGTGTGTGATTCATTCTGTTCCTGTATTGCTTCTCTGCCCTTCTTCCCAGCATTCTTTCTTCTCTGAAAATCCCGCCTAACTATTGGCTGGTTAGCAAACCAATAAGAAGGCACCTCAGCAAAGTCACATCTTCACAGTGAATTAAAAATTTGTTTCACAACAGGACTCTGAAGAGGTGATAGATTGGTGAATCATGTGGCATTTGAATCTGGGGATTGATTTTTTTCCTCCCAACAATTCATGTAGAATAATAAGACTTTGTTGTCTTTTCCTTTCCTCTTTTGTTAGCTCACCATTTTCCTGGAATTTCAACACAATCAGTGAAATGTTTTTGTACAGCTAGCCAAAGCCATCCATCTGAGAAGGCTGTATGAAAAACAGGCACATTCTACACACGAGAGAAAGAGAGAAGGAGAGAGAGAGAGAGTTTAGAGCTAAGAGCAATAACTATTTTTAGATTCTGGATATATTTTGTTTCTAAGTGGGCTTATAAAGATGCAGGGACAGAAGAAATTAGAAGGGTTATTTTAAAATTATTTTCTAAAGGTAGAATACTGGGTCAGATTTTATATTTTCACTGGTAACATTTAAAATAAATAGCACCAATGATTACAAAACAAGACAAAAAGGATTAGGTTTTGCAGGACTCCCTTGGGTTATTGGAAGAATAAAACATGAAAAGGAAAACAATATGGTAATATCAGCTTTATAGTCACATATTCTTGATGTTAATAGTACTTGCCTAAAAGGAAATCTCTTCATATACAAACAGCATACAATTCAGAATCAATTGACAAAAAGAAATAACTATTCAAAATAGTTTAAAAATAAAACTATTTTCTATTTTTTTCATGAAATAGACTTATATAATATCTGATACCATTGTGATCACCAAATAGTGACATTTAGTACAAATACAAATTTTAGATCTTATCTCATTTGGCCATGCTTTTTCTACAGATGATCAAATATCTGAACTATTTTTTGTGATCTCATTGCTATTACTAGTATAGTATTTTGTACTTTACAATGCACACGAGATAATAATTTAATGCTTAGGATATGTGATCAATATCTTCTCTGTTTCTCATTTCTGAAACTGTGTATTAGCACAAGGATATTAGATGCTCTATTTATTGGTGTTTAATTCATGCACCAAAATCAACTGAGTACCTCCCTAGGTAAAAAGTGATTGACACACACTGTAGTTCCCTACTGGGCTTAGAAAGATGACAAGAAAACCTTACCAAGCAGGTAATTTCCTTGAATTTTTAATTTTTAATGAAGCTTTTCAAAGTCAAATTAGCTTTGATTATTGTGTTTACCTTCTGTTAATTCACTTAGACAGAAGATGGCCTGGTGGGCAGGAAGGAGTGAAGATAAAAAGTTACATCATTTTTTAAAAATTTCATTTATTGTCTTTATATGTATGGATGCTTTGCATCTGTTTATATATACAATGTGCATGCAGTGTCTGCGGAGGCCAAAAGAGGGCATAGCTACCTGTGGCTGGAGTGACAGACAGTTGTGAGTTGTCATGTGGGTGCTAGGAATCAAACCTGGGTCCTCTAAAACATCACCTAGGTTTTAACATCTGAGCCATCCCTGCAGCCCCATGATTTTGAGTTTTTAAGACTACAGAAATCTCTGTCTAGGCTAGAGAGATGGCTCAGCAGTTAAGAGTGTTTGCTGATCTTTCTGTGTACCAGAGTTCAGTTTCTAGCATCTATGTCAGACAATTTCACAACCACCTGTGTCTCTAGCTTCAAGTGACCAAAGGCGACATGACCAGATACAAACATGTATACATTAAAAAATAAAATAAATCTTAGGAATTAAAAAAAAGTAAAGGTTATTGATAAAAACAGACCGATGAGAAGGATTTATCTCAGAATTCAGGGGAAAAGGGATTTGACAGTATTTAAATCTTGTATCCTTATGGATGGCTATTTGCCCTACTAATGAATTCAAAGTTGTGCACTTATTTATAATTTATTTTTCTGTGTGTGTGTGTGTGTGTGTGTGTGTGTGTGTGTGTGTGTTGACGCATGACTGCAGTACCCTCTCAAGGTCAGAGAAGGCACTGGATTCCTTGGTGTGTTAATGAAAGCTAGTTGTTAGTCACTTATCATGAATGCTGGGAACCAAACAAATGGTGAAGAGATGTTTCTCAGACCAAGGCTGTGGTCAGCACTAATTTGTAGGCACAAGCATAAACATTTAGATGACAGTTTGACAACATGTACATTAAGTAAATGACATAAGGAGGTTCCCCTTTGAAGCATATGATATCCTCACCTATTTGTTTTCTACTAGATTTAGACTACAGAGCAGGAATTTCCAACTGCGAAACAGACATCCAATCGAATCAGAAAGTGGTGGCTGCCTTCATCATGTTCATGCTCCTATTGCTCCAGTAGGCCCATTGTGCCTGGGAAGTTGATAATGGAGCATGCAGCATCCACCATTACATGATTCTGCTGATAACTTCTGCCCTTCAAGGGTCTGCATTGCACCTTCTGACTGTGAATGCTACCCAGTACTAAGGAAGCTTCCCTCCAGTTCCAACTTGATTTCTGTATATTATGCAACCCAAATGCCTGTGTCTTCAGCAATATGGACTTACTATCTTTATGGTGGGTGATCAAGAAGAAGGGCCTTTGTTATTTTGGGAGACTCTGGGGCTTTCTTGGCCAGTCACTTTTAAGGAGCTATCCTCATGTTTGGCAGTAAATTTTTTTTAATCATCTGTCTTTAGAGGGAAGAATTATCCATTCATTCAGGGTATTTCTCCCTTCAAACATCTTTTTAAAAATATTTTAATTAGCTTATATAAAACATTTTCTATACATTTTTAGTTTTCGTTAATCTACTCCACATCCCTCTATTCCCTCTTTTGTATCTTTTTTTTATTTTTTCTTATCTCATTGCTCTAAGACTTTTAGAATTGTATTAAATAAGAGTGGGGAAATTGAATACCCTTGTCTGGTTCCTGATTTTAGTAGAAATTCACTGTATTTTACCCATTTAATAAAATGTTGGTTGTAGATCTGCCATATACTGCCTTAGTTATGTTGAAATATACTCCTTCTGTTCTGCATTCCTTTAGGTCAACTTGAAATGACATTGAATTTTTTTCAAAAGTCCTTTCTGCATCTGTCAAGGTTATCATGTGACTGATGTCTTTGAGTCTATCTATGAACTTTATAACATTTATTGTTCATTTATATTGAACAATCCCTGAATCTCTAGAATCATGCCAACTTGGTTATAATGAGAGTTATTTTTTTAATGTGTTCTTAAATTTTGTTTGAAATTATTTGGCTGGAAATTTTGTGTTTTGTTCATCAGTCAAATTGATCAGTAATTTTTTATATGTCTTCACTGATTTTTACATAAGGATAACGCTGGCTCTGTAGAAGCATTTGGAAGTGTCGCTTCCCTTTCTGTTCTCTGGGAGAGTCTGAGTTAGCACAGGAGTTAGTTCTTACTTGAGTTCTGGTAAAATTCACTTTTTAAAAATAGAAATAATTTAAATTATTGTTTTAATTTCCCTACTTGTTACTGTGATGTTTAAATTGTTAATCTAATCTCAGTTTCATTTCTATAAGTCATGTATATCTAGAAATTTAACTATTTCTTTTAGATAGTCCTGTATTTTTAAGGCAATACCTAATGATTTTCCGATTATTCCTGGTATCTGTTGTAATGACTCTCTTTCCATCTCTAATTTCATTACGTTGGACCCTTTTGTTGTTGTTACTTTGGCTAAGGATTTCTCAATGTTACCTTTTCTGTGATCTATTATACCTTTGTGTGTTTCAGTTTTAGTAGTTTATTACTTGATTTTAATGATTTATTTCTGTGTGCCGATTTGGGGTTAAAATGATCTATTTTAGAGAACTTCAGGCCGCTGAGTAGACTATATTTACTGCAGTGTTTGGATGGAATTGTAGTGATAGTTTACTTATGTTTTAATAAATAAAACTTGCCTAAAGATCAGAAGTGCAAAGCTAAGTCACTAGAGGTCAGGCCGTGGTGACACTCACCTTTAAACTCAGGATTTGTGAGACAGAGGCAGATGGATCTCTGTGAGTTCAGGGCCACCCTGGGCTACATAGGGTCAATGCAGAAACAAATACAGGTGGTGGTGGCTCACACCTAATTCCAGTACTAGGGAGTCATAGGCCTTCAATCCCAGCACTAGAGGGAATATAAAGTGAGAGGAGAGACAGGCTTAGCTGAGTTTTCTTAGTCTGCTTAGTCTGTGGTAGCCTAGCCTTGGTAGAAGAAAGACATCTCTAGTGACTTGACTGTTTTGCTTTTCTGATTTTTGGGTTGAACCCCAATATCTGTCTCTGGGTTTTTATTATTTGTGGTACATGGAATAGTCTATATGAGTTTGTTTAGTCTATTTGAACTATGATGCCATTTGATTCCTATCTTTCTGCTTGTTTTTACTCGGAAGACCTGGGAGTTGATGAGACTAATGTACTAAAGTCACTTCTACTGTGTTAAGAGTACCTGTGATTTTACATCTAATGGTTTTTGTTTTATGAAATTAGATACACCTATGCTTTGGGAATTTATGTGTAGAATCTTAATTTTCTCTTAATGTGTTATTCCCTTAATCAATATTAGGTGACCTTCATCATCCTTTTTCATTTGGTTTGAATTCTAATTTGTCAGGTATTGAGCAGTGACACTCACTCTTGTTTCCTAGGTCCATTGCTAGGAACGGTTTTCCTTTCTTTCACCCTAACGCAGTTTCTAACGCAGTTTCTATGGTTTGGGTGAGCTGTATTTCTTGGATGGGGCAAATAAATAGGTCCTAGTTTGTTTTATTTTGGGTGCGGGGGAGGGGAATGGTTCTACTAGTTTTTGATATGTTCTACTAGTCTGTGTCTTTTGATTAGATATTTGAGTTATGATTGAAAACTGTGTGTTGACTCCTGTCATTTTGCTGATTTTGCAATATTCAGGTTTTCCCCCCTTATTTCTCCCATGCATAACTATCATCCTAACATTGTTTATCCTGTCCACAGGCCTCATAAATGGACTTGTTGTTGGTTTTTTTTTTTTATCTTGAATAAGAAGAATTCCTTCAAGTGTCTCTACTGTAGAATTGGCTTGGTGCTCACAAATCCTTTTTTTCTTTGATATTTTATTATGGAAAGGTTTGTTTTCCCTTCAATTATATCTTCTTTGGGTAGTAGCCTGGGTTGGCAGTTGTTTTTAGAATTTGAAATACGCTGTTTCAAGCCCTCCTGATTCTTAAGTATCACTTAAATAAATCTGAATTTGTTCTAATGGAGCTGCCTTTTTATGTTTCTCTCTTGCTGCTCTCAGGATACTTCTTTGTTCTGTTTACTCAGTGTTTTCATTATAGTATAAAATGGGGATTCTTTTCTGGTCTTGTCTGTTTGTGTTTAAATGACTTTTGTATCTGGAATGGCATCTGTTTTCCTCATTCCGAAAAATTTTCTATTTTTTAAAATGTTTTCTGAGCCTTTAGAACAAGATTCTTCTCCTGCTATGTCTATTATTCATAGAATGAGTACACATCTTGGGCTTTTCATGGCATGTTCTTTTTATTTTCTCTTTGCCCTTACTTGACCCAGTTCCTCCAACTAATCTTCAGTCTCAGATATTCTGCTCATTTTGATCCATTCCATTGACGTGATTCTCCAAAAGATTTTCCTTGGCTTATGTTTCTCACTTGAGTGTTTCAGGTTGTTTCTCTTGAGTATTTCTGTCTATTGTCCTTTTCCATATCTTGTATCACCCACATGTCACTGGGCCTATATGCTTATGATCTAAACCAGGAGTTTGTTTTCTTTCCTTTTTTTGCAATCATAGTTATAACAATTTCTTGAGTTCTCTGTTTGAGATTCCATCTATCTCACTTTCACTAGATGTGATTACCATGGGATTAGTAACTTTTTGATCTGTTGTATTATCTTGGCTTTTTATATTTTGTTGTATGTTACTTCTTAAGTATTTGCACACTAAGAGTTATTCCCTATATCATTCCCTATATTATTTCATTTGGGACTTTTTAAAATCAGCTGAATCTTTTTCAGTTAAAATATTTGCCATGTTCTAGTGGGTTTTGAATATAGTAGAACTGAGGTATGTAGTTCATAAAATAATCCCTTGATCCAGAAGTTCAGGTTGCCTGCTGCAAAATCGACATTGCTCCCTGAGTAGAGTATTAACTTCAAGAGCAACCACAGCTGTTGTCTGTTGCCACCGTGCAAATGCTGTACTAACTAGTAAACCACAGTGGACCTTTGGACTTTATTGTTGGAGGAGGAATGTAACGGAAACTGCTTGTTCACTTCCCGGTTGTCCAGACCTGAATAATCACACAAAACTATATTAATTATAACACTGGCCAAAAGCTTAGGTGTATTTTTATCTAGCTCTCACATCTTAAATTAACCAATTTCTATTTATCTGTGTATCACCACAAGGCTGTATCCTACCAGTAAGTATCCAACAGCTTCTTTCTCCTTTGGCAGCTACATGGTATCTCTTTGACTCCATCTACTCTCTCTATTTATCTCTGTTTGGATTTTCTGCCTGGCTGTACTCTGCTAAGTCATTGAGCAAAACAGCTTTATTCATCAACCACTAAAAGCAACACATATACAGAAGGACATCCCACATTAGATGAACAACCAAGGTTGCTAGGGAATATACTAACTAATATTTTGGTTATCAAAATTAGGACTGGGAGTGAAATTGATTGTGTAAGGATATAAATCAACATTAGATTGACTTTGAAAAGAAAGAAAAATCCAGCTCAATGAATCATTTTGGAGAGGAAGTGGGATACCATCATAAGCCACAAATTTTAGAGACTTAGAATAGAAGTTGCTCTCTATTGTCTTGACTTCTTTTTTCATGAAATTTCAATGGGTAAGTAAACTTTTAATATTTTATCTTGTCCAGAAGTCACAGGATTTTCTTTAATTGATAACAAATGGTTCAGGTTGGTTAATTTTTACAATGAATAACTAATTTTTAAAAATAAGAAGTATAGATGTTTGAGTAAATAAAGAAAAATTGAACTTAAGATATTAATTAAAATTTTATGCTGTTTAGATGTTTTTCAGTTGGTGAGAATTGACCATTAAAGTAATCAGTTATTATTGTGTTGGAGTTAACCCAGGTCTTTACCTGTAGCAATATTTGTTTTGTGGAATTGAGTAATCCCATATTCCATGTATATAGGTTTAGAATTGCCATTATCTTGATGGGTTGTTCATTAATCGGTATGAATTGGCCTTTTTTATTTCTTGTGGTTCATTTTCACCATTTGAATTCTATTTTGTCACATATTAGACTGGTAACACCTGCGTGTCCACTGGTTCAAGTTGGTTGAAAATTTCTTTCCGTCCCTAAGGTAGTATTTATCTTGGAGAATGAGGTGCACTTCTTAGAGGAAGCAAACAGACATTTTCCAGCATGCCTTATTCTTCCTATAGCCTCATTGATGGGCTTTGATTTCTTTCCAGCTTGAGAGATTCCTTCAAGTGTCTTCTGGAGTCCTGGGTTAGCAGTTGCCAATTACACTGTTTTTATCATAGAAAGTCTTTCCTCTTCCTTCAGTTATGACAGTCAGTTTTGCTGGGTATAGTAGCCAAACTTGGTGGATGTTGTCATTTGCAGAGTTATTCCAAGTCCTCCTGGCTTTAAAGCATCTGTTGTGGAATTGAGTGGTATTTGATGTACCTGTCTATATATGTGATTTGTTGTTGCTCTAGCAACTTTTCAAGTGTGCTGCTCATCATGCATACTGAATATTTAAACTATACTATGAGATCGGGAGGTTTTTACTTGAACCTTCTATAGCTGTATTGGTATCTATATAGTGGAGAGCTTACTGTCATCAGGAAAAACTAGGTTGTAGTGGGTTCTTTGGGTGTTGGTTTCATCTGCTAGACTAGTACGTAGGTCATCAGGCTCATTCCTCAGTACTCTCTTGAGATTAGAATACAATTGGCTCACTAGACTAATCCTGACTCTTTAGATAAACATTGTCATTCCGGGCTCCCAGATACCTGTTGCATGACGTGGGAGTCCTTTGAAAGTTTTAGTTGGGTCAAAGATGCTGGTTACACCTCTGGGTGGTTACACAGCAGTCTTATGGATGATACACTTGCCTCTGGGTGGTCATTTGAAATATGCTATCAGTGGGTGCTCCATCACGAAATATGGCAGAGATGTTAGTTATTTGTCTGGACCATCTTTCAGGTGTTAAGTTGGGAAAGCTTGGTCTAACCCTGGGTAATCTTTTGTGATGTGGGTCACCATTGAAACCTGGGTCTAGGTTCCACTGTTAACTCTGGTCCCTGTTAGATTTCATGCTCACTGGATATTGTAAATTTGTATGTGGTGTGTGTGTGTGTGTGTGTGTGTGTGTGTGTGTGTGTGTGTGTGTGTGTATGGAGTTTCTTCCCCTAGTTTAGAGGAGAGCTTTTGGGTACCAAGGGTACTAAAAATGCACAACCACCTACCCAAACCCAGACCCAGAAGTCCAATGGCAAACACACAAGAAGGCAGGCAAAATCAAGACAATCTTACTCCTCTAAACTTTACTAATGTTATGACAGTGGCTGCTAATGGTAGCAATAGTACAAGTATGTTCAAAGAAATCAGAGGACACAAATGAACTCCACAAATGAGTTCCAAGATAGCACAAGCAGCTAACTCGTTCTGCTTTTTATGTCAATTACATCCTATTGATCTCTTCTTCAACAGATCTTTTTTTATTTCATAGTCATGCTCTCCTACTTTGATATGTTATACCCATAGTAGTTCCCATTTATATATAAATGTGAGAGAAACATGGTATTTTTATCTTTTGAGCCTAAGTTACTTTACCTATATCATGCTCTCCAGCTCTATTTGTTTTCTTGCATATGTCATAATTATATTTGGTTTTATAGCAAAATGTTACTTCATTGTATATATATATATATATACATATATACATGTATATACAATTATATATACATACTATCATGTTCACTATTCATTCATCTATTAATAAATCTTTATAATGTTTATTTCCTTGCTATTATATATAATGCAGCAATAAACATGAATGTATAGGTATGTTTGTGGTAGGAAATAAAGCCCCTTGGGTATAAGACCAGGATTGATACATTAAGGTAACATGGTAGTTCTATTTTCAATATTTTCTTAAACCTTTATATTGATTTGCATAATGGATGTGCTAGGTATTGTTCTCACTTGTATCTGGAGAGTTCCCCTTTATCTCCTCTTTCTTGTCTCCTTTTCTGATAATAGCCATTGTTACTGGTGTGAGTGGAGTGAAATGGAATCCCAAAGTAGGTTTAGGTTGCATCTCTCCAATAGCTAAAGATGGTGAACATATTTTAAAGTACTTAACTGTGTTTCTTCTTTTTGAGAATCATATATTCATCTTATTAACACATTTTATATAAATGTTTTGAGATTATAACATAATTACATTTCTCCCTTCCCTTCCTTCTCTCCAAACCTTCCCATATACTCCATCTTGCTCTCTTACAAATTTGTAACTTTTTAGTTTATTTATTGTTGTTACATGCCTATTTGTATACACTAATATATTCCTAAATATAATCTTCATAATCTGTGTACTGTTACTTGTATATATGTTTATAGGACTGATCATCTGGTATTGGATAATCCACAGCTACACTCTTCCTTGGGGAAGTCATTTCATAAGAGAGAGAGAGAAAGAGAGAGTGTGTATGTGTATGTGTTTGAATTTTGTGATTTTTTTAAAAAAAATATATATGCTAGATAATGCTCTCTCTCTGATATATAAGCTGGGATATATTCCTTCTCATTATTGACTCTGTCTATTCACTCTGCTGATAGTTTCCTTATAGTACTTGTAAATTTCAATAAAAATTTGCTATATATTATAACATGACACATAAAATAAAAATAAATGCAAATTATTTTATACATATAATCTGCTATATATATGTATATCAAATTGTAATACATAAAATCTGTAAATTTCTCTATTAATGTCGGAATATTTACTATGATATTGGTATACCAATCAGAAAGTTTTTGTCTATAGCTATGTCTTGAAATGAATTCTAATATTTTCTGTTAGCAGTTCATTTTTGGGGGTCTGTTTTTATGTATAGGTTTTTTTCCAGTCTTTCTTAGGTCTTTGAGAATTTCATATAATGTATTTTGATCTTAATCACCCTCTTCCCCTGACTTTCCCAACTCCTCTCAGATCTATCCTCATCTTACCTACCCATACAACCTTGCATCCTTCCTTTTTGTTTATAAACTACTCTAGAAGCTAAACTATCCACACACACATGTAAAAAGAATTAAAATGGGCAATAAAGCTCCCACGGACACCACAGGCTAACAAACAAAAAGCTCAGGACCAAGAATGGATCCCTTCCTTTGGCTTAACTGATCGGTGAGGTCCCATACACCCCAAATATTACAAACTATTGCCGTGTTCTTGGTTGCTTTCCAGAACATGACAAAAGAAGACCCTATTAGAAAGATCACACACACTTGAGTTATACATGGAGAAATTGAGTTAGTACTTACCTGAAAGCTGCATCCCTGATGGCTAGGTATCATGGTACTGGAATGTGGTTTGCATGTTGCTGGACAAGAAAAATAATCATCAAAATTACCCAGCAGTGAACTCTGAGAACTACAGTCATGAGCAGCCTGAGAAGACATGCCCACTGGTGCAATTGTGGCAGTTACATTTGGGAAAAACTAACCACTTTCTGATTAGATTTTAAGGTCCATTCTACAAGTTGAAATCCATAGCTGGCACTGTTATTGGGACCATGAAACTGTGGTTTGATAAGCCATAGGTCCTGGGAGGAGCCTACTATTGTTATTCTGTTATACACATAATATAAAATCAACTAGATCAGGTAGTAATTGTTACAGTTACATATTAGTTCACCTCTCGCCCTCATCAAAGAAGAGTCTTCTCTTTGGCAGATGTCTATTAATGCAGCGACCTACAGTTGTCAAGGCGAATACATTAGGAGTCTGCAGGATGCTCAGCCCTGGATGAGACATCAACGCTCAGAGATCATTGCATAAGAGCGGGCAGAAAGACTGGAAGAGACAGAGGTGGTGCGTGACTACAAGGATACTTTTCTGAACACAGCAGGACAGTTACACATATGAACTCACAACATGCACAAAGATGAAGGCAACCCAAGCCGCACAAAGTCACTGTTTGGAGAAGAGAGATGCCCATGAAGTCCACCCCTAGCGGAGGAACTGTTGGCAACTGATAACTTCTGGAAAGGGAGAGTGGGTTTTCTTTAAATGTCTTCAACTGACAAGTGAGCTACACTCCAGTGACAGGCCACATATCCCAGAGCATATGGGCAGCATATTTCCTGTTTAAATAAGGTCTTTTGTTTTGAATTGGTATTTCTGTGAGGGGTGAGTTATAGGTATGTTTGTGTATGTAGCTATCCAGTTTTGACAGGGTCATTTTTGTATTGTCATTGTTTTATTCCACCATTTGATTTTTGGTTCCTTTGTTCAGATTAGGAGGTTATAGTTTTGTGTGAGATTGTTATGTGCTCTATTCTGTTTTGCTGGTATGTATGTCTGGTTTTGTGCCAATACCACGCTGTCAGGGACACTGTGACTCTAGTGTTACATGAAGTAAGGTGTTAATGATACCCCAGGCAGTATTTTTCTGCTAAAGATTTCTTTGGCTATTCATAATACTTTTATTTCCAGATGAATCTGGAGATTGTTTTTTCTAGTTCTGTGAAGACTATTACTTGAGTTTTCATTAGAGTTGTATTGAAGTTGCAGATTGCTTTTGGCAGTACAGTCATTTTCTCAATATTAATTCTGCCAAACCATAACCTTTTATTTCTTTCCCTCTTTTATTGTGTCTTAAAAGTTTTTATAGTAGCAACCTTTCACTTTTTTCATGAGACTTATTCATGAGAATTTTTAGAATATTTTTATTTTTTTAATTTGTGTGTGTGTGTGTGTGTGTGTGTACAAGTAGGTAAACATGTGCATGAGAGTGCAGGTGCCAGCGAAGGCTAAAGGTAGTGGATCCCATGAGCTCGAGTTACAGTTGGTTGTGAGACACTTGGCAGGGCTGCTAGAAATCTAACTCGGGTCCTCTGGAAGAACGTCTCTCCAGCCACATACTCCCAGGTATCTTTGGAACTATTGATTATAAAAAAAAAAACTTTCTCAGCAAATTATTATTTATCCAAAAGGTTGACTTTATTTTCCTGGAACTTGATTGGAAATATCCTAAAAGTTAGAATATTTCCTGAATATAATAGAATACAAAAGGTTTTTAAATTATGAAATCCTATCTCCTTTTCTTTTTTATTTTATTATTTATTGTATTTTTTACATTTACTCCCCTTGTTCCCGGCCCTCCCGCTCCCCCACTACCCCACCGCCCTCCCCCTGCTTCCTTAAAGATGGGGCAGGATACCATGCCCTATGTAATAGTAAAAGTAATAGTAAAAGAGGATTAAGCTATGTTTCTCTAATAGACAAAGGTAATCATGAAGTGTCTAACTTATTAACTTGAATTATTCCTTAAAATTATTACTTATTCCTATAATGAACTCTCAAAGCAAAAGAAATGTATATAGATATACCCATGAGAATACACACAAAGCAGTGTATTTTATGTAGATATACCCATGAAGATACACACAAAACAATGTATTTGCATGTTGTTACTGTATGTAGTCACATATCTTAAAACACATAGATTCACCTCCCCTCCCCCAGTATTAATAGTAAGCTGTGATCTATCAATATTCTGCTGTTTCTGCAATTAAGGATTACCCTGGTTATGAGTCAGACTATGGTGTGTATCCATGTGCAGGCATGCACTCACACACATACAAGAAAGAGAGTGCAGAAAGGGAAGGAGGGATAGAGAGGAGGACGGAAAAGAGAGGCCTGACCCTGTAAGAACCGTACCTGTGACTTCGTAGTCCAGTCCTTCGGTATCAGCACTGCTTGAATAAAAATATAATTAGCAATATGCTCATCATTCAAAATGTTCAGGTTTGGAGAAAGATAAAAAAATCATAAACTTTGTCAAATCAATGAATATCAAATGACTTTAGCCTAATGAAACACAACTTCAAGATGAATGTACACAGATTGTTATTTTTAAATAATTATCACATCAATTAGTTTTAACATAATCAGAAATGTGGTAATATGACGTAATACCTGTAGCAATTAAGACAAACTTCATAGTCCTTTTGGGTATTTGCTGTGTGTGCAGTGGCTCAAAGAGTCCATTAGAGGGCGGTATAATCTTGCTTTAAGCTAAGCAAATATAACTGGCAGTTCCTTTAATTTTCTGCAGCACAAACGTTAAACAGAATTGTAAACCTCTGTTATTTAGTTGTGGAGTTATAAAAGACATTGGCCTCATTCGGGATTTCTTTCTTATAAGTGTGCTTTGTAGTAGATACAAACATGGGATGCAGCAAACACCCTCAAATTTGATTTTAAAAGATCATTTCCCATGGTATAATGTAAAAAAAATATTAGTGGCAAGTAGCAAACCTACCTGTAATTTAAGATTTTAATGATATACTCATTTTTAAAGTTGATTCTTTATCTTAAAACACATATATTTTATCTACATCTTATTTTATAAATAAATTCTCAAGTCAACCCAAGTACATTTGTCAGCTTTAGAACACAATTTACAGAGTTGACTTCTATAATCAAGGAAGAATCTGTCATTGGCACCATTTTACTTAAGGGAACTTTCTGTGATGCTATGTGATGTCAAAGACCCGTCACAAGTCCTGTCTAATCCTGTGTATTAAATTTAAAAGTCTTTCATTACAGAGTTTTAAATCACGCAATTTAAAAGACATGGCATCAAAGAACTGTTAGGCATGCCACCTTCCCCAATAGGGAATCAGCTCTGCGGTGCTCCCTGCAAGATATAGCTGCAGCTGACTCAGGAGGGAGCCTTGGACTCCCCAGGGAGACTTCTGCCACAGGGGCTGGAAAAGGCTGATCAGCAGTGCAGGGCCCAGGTCAGTTGGAGTCACCATCACCTTTGGGATTTAACTAGAACAATGACCTTCAAACCTTCTTATCCACAGCCATACGTCCCTTGCAGTATCTTTTATTAATAGGATTATGTATTTGACTTAAATCAGATTCCCATACAAAGTGACATTAACATAATATAGAATTATGTGCCATGAATATCAGGGGAAAAGAAAAATGAATACAGAAAAAATTTTAAATTGTAGAAACAAAAAAGAAAATTAAGCAATGAAAAAAATTACGGGCCTAATATCTATTAGAAAATGTATAGCTGAAAATTTCTCATGGCAAAGCCTTTTTATTAGTAGCTCCTATCGAGGGGTGAGCTTTGTTGCAGTATTTGTATTTGGTGCAGTAAAGTATTATGAGAGTATTTCTCTCATGTGAGGCCTTTCAATAAACAGTCCTTCACTTTTCCTTGATGTTGATGCCAACAAGAACTGAGTATCTCATTTTACAAATATAATATGGACTGGATTACCATTTACGTTTTTAAAAATTGCATACACCTGTGTACCATGCCATGCCCTCAGCTTTGCCATGGCCTGGAGAGAGGACAGAATTGGTTCTCTCTTTACATGCTGCTCCAGGATTGAACTCAGACCATCGGACTTGTTGGCATGTGCCTTTTCTCACTGAGCAGTGGCCCCCATTCTATTTTGCATTTTTAATTACAGCATAAGGTCCTCTGAGTGGCACAGAGCAGGGGGCATGATCTGAGATTACCGTTAATCTTAGATACTCACATGAAGAAAAGTTCTAATTAATCATTAAAAAACATGCATGACCTCACTTCTACCCTCTGTTTAGATCCACCAGAATTCTGTCTGTAAACTGGAGAGCTAAGGAAGAAAATGCGCGTTGACACAGGATCTTCCATCTCCACAGAAGGACACACTGATCCTAATGCTAAGCAGAACTGAACACTTACCAGATTCTACATGTGGTAAACATTGAATCAAAGGTGATGGCGAACACTAGAAACACATGGATCAGAGAAGAAAGGCTCAAGGAGCAATGCTGGCAGGGGCCTATGCAGAAACAGAAGCTGGCTTAAATATCATTTATTTTTCTATATTCCGTGCATCACAGCTTTCCATAGATCCCTTTGCCTGGGTCAATATGGCCTATGTACTCCTGTTGTAAAAGGCAGGCAGCTGTGTCCCGCCACCGAGAAGTGGGGCCGTTTTCCTGGTGCCTGGCTCCCAGCCGCCAGCTAGCTTATGCCCAAAATAACCACACGACAATTACATTCCTTTAAATTCTGCCTGGCCCATTATCACTAGCCTCTTCTTGGCTAACTCTCACATCTTATTTCATCCCATTTTAATAGTCTGTAAGTCACCACGAGGTAGTGGGCTTACCAGGAAGATACAACATGTCTGACACTGGTGGCTTCATGGTGGCACTCTCACTTCCTTCTCTCTCAATGCCTTCTGTTCTGTCTACTCCACCCACCTAAGGGCTGTGTCCTATTTTATAGGCCAGGCAGAGTCTTTATTTAACCAATGAAAGCAAAGAAATACAGAAAGAACCTCCTACACCAAACTCCCCAGAGGCTGTTAGGCTTATTTGTTTGAAAGGGAGAAAAAAAAGCATTTTAAAATAGTAAATTGCCTTTTGAGGATTAGATCTTAAGCTCATATCATTAGTAAATATTTCTACCTTTCCATAACACACCTCTTAGATTCCATATTACCTGAATTCTATTAATCTGTCCATCCATATGATTAGACAGTCAGCTTGCCACTTCCACACCAACTCAAAATTTGTTTCACAGAAGCCTTCATTTCTGGTGCCACACAGGGGCTAAAAATAACTTGGAAGGCCGGGCGGTGGTGGCGCACGCCTTTAATCCCAGCACTCGGGAGGCAGAGGCAGGTGGATCTTTGTGAGTTCGAGACCAGCCTGGTCTACAAGAGCTAGTTCCAGGACAGGCTCCAAAGCCACAGAGAAACCCTGTCTCGAAAAACCAAAAAAATAACTTGGAGGTATAGGGGAAAGTAAAACGACGTCATGAAAGCAGAAGAGGACCTACTGGGAAAGAACAGGGCAGTAAGGGGGACAGGGCAGAGAAGAGGAAAGATATGGCAAACAGGAAGACAGTTCTAGTGTTGGCATGGGTACTGTAAAACAGCTGGTGCCTTCCTGGATATAATGGAGCAGAAATACAGCTGGAGTGGGATTTGGATAAGGACTGGAACAACTTGATATACATACTTTATGTTCCCCTTCCTGTGACTAGGGCAGGCATCACTAATTGATTTTTCCTACGGAAACTGGTGAGAATCCATCTCGAGACAGACATTATGATACTTGATGAGTTATTTCATACCTTGATATCAGTCTTCTCTCTGTAGAGAAAAAGTAGAAAATAATAATGATACTGTGATGGGGTTTGAATGAAAAGGGCCTCCGTAGGCACATAGGGCATGGCACTATTGTGAGGTGCAGCTTTGTCTGAGTGGCTGTGGGCTTATGGGAGGAGCTGTGTTGTCTTGAGGTTTCAGAAGCCTAAGCCAGGCCCACTGGCACTCCCTCTTCCTGCTGTCTGCTGATGGGTATGTAGAATTCTCAGCTACCTCTCCAGCATCACGTCTGCCCATGTGATGCCATGCTTCCTTCCAACATGATGATAATGGACTAAACCTCTGAACTGTAAGCCAGCCTCAATTAAATATTTTCCTTTATAAGAGGTGTCATGATTATGGTGTCCCTTCACAGCAGGAAAATTCTTAAGACAACAGTTGAACAGATGAGCTTGGGAAGCCATCTGGGCTCTTAAAGAGGACCAGAAACATGAAGTCATTTCTCTATGTTGATGAAAACTGAAGTAGTGACAAAGGGAAGGCAAGAGGGTGTGTAGAAACATTAATGTATTAATTTATTTACCCAGTGAAGAAGAATGTCACACAAGTGCCTGGTTACCAAGCTTCTAGTTACAGCCAAAATAATCCAGGGAAGCTCGAGACCTCCACTACAGGCTACACTGACATTAATAACCTACACCTAACTGCTGTGTACTACGTGACATTATGCATACTGGGTACAAGCTCCCACTTTGCTAAGTTTGTAACAACACAAAAGAGGAATCATGAATATTTAATGCCTGTGATGTTGGAAGTGCTATACCAAGTTGTCAACATAGCCATTTTATTTAAACCCCTAACACCTTCTTGTTGTCAGCTTTACAAAGGAAGGGATACTCTGGGGAAGTTAAAAATACCAAATATCAAGCAGCTGCCAGTCGAGACCATATCGTGCACATTCTATTATTTCACACTGCATTGCCTCCAGTGGCCACTCAGACAGGAGGCCTCGTGTGCCTGTGTGTTTTTGAATTCGCTGGGAGCAGCAGAAGCAGGAAAGGAGGCAGCAATTGCCCCTTGATGGTCCTTGACCAAGACACAAAAGATGCAAAGAAAAGGGAAGACAAATAAGAACCAGAAAAATGAATAGATGTTGAAATCCCTGTTCTGATCTCATGGCTTTG
The DNA here is from genome assembly GCA_028555095.1 of Dicrostonyx torquatus. Taxonomy (NCBI): domain Eukaryota; kingdom Metazoa; phylum Chordata; class Mammalia; order Rodentia; family Cricetidae; genus Dicrostonyx; species Dicrostonyx torquatus. The sequence continues at coordinate 6,385,052 of JAQHUG010000053.1, read as the reverse complement.
TTTTCACTTATTTCCAGGCATGAAAACTTTGACTTTTCTCTTGAAAAATTTTTATGTGTGAAAATATTGTGACTGTTGTTTTAGAGATATAGATAACACGTCAAGGAATCACATTCACTTAAACACACCATTCTTTCTCACACTAGAATTTGGAGTCAGCAAAATGAGAGCTCCACTGTTATTTAAAATGATGCAGTTATTTTGATGGCGTGCCTTCCTTCTTAAAAGCTGACATATTTTTCAAAGTGAAAAAATTAAACGGGAGAAAGGCACATAAGAGGAGTGTGAAGAATGGATCATTAAGGATAAACACGGAAGATTACACATTTAAAACTTTGTACCCTGCCTTTAAAATGATCAACTGGACAGAGCAATTCAATCTAGTCAACCCTGCCATTAATTTTTGAGTTAAAATGTATTGTCTACTTCACCTTGAGCCTGGGGAGCAACATGGATGTTTGAGTTTAGCCTAAAGCATTGTGGAAAGAGATGGAATGAAATCTCTAGAACTCTGTCTCGCTGGTGGCCTACAGCAAAGAGTTGAGGTTATAATGGTTCTAAGGCTCAGACAGTATTGCAAGTGTCCAAGAGAATGGAAAGCAACTATAAAAATGATTGACATGGTCTATAAAGTAGACTTCCACTGCCAGTCATCTAAATATGATTCATTAATCATACTATAAGCGCTTGACAGCTGACTGACAATAACAGATTCTCCCCCCGAGAAAGCTACATCACAACTTAAGAGCAGCTTATTAATGTTGATGCTATTTAAGCTGCGTGCCATGCATCATACAGAAGGCAGAGAGCTTCTTGCTGCCCAGCATAATTGATTCCAGCAGATCTTGTTACCACAATGCACATTACAGTCTTCTGATGCTGCCCCAATTACAGAAGGCTGATTGGTTTTACAAGAGAAGGAAAAAAAAGCCACAGAAGACATTTCTGACTTAAATTACCCAAATCATTAAGAGACTTTTATGAAAATATTTAATTTATTTCTCCAACTGGAGGACTTCAATAGTGAGGATGTAAAACGTTGCCAAGTGTCAGTGCCCCAACAACTGTGACCATGTTGCAAACTTCAGGCCTTTGTTTGCTGTATTTAAATATTTTCCACAGAAGTGGAAATCTACTTAGGCTGTTTCCTGACTGAGATAGCCCACAGGAAGAATAAAAGTCAAATTTGAAACAAAACACAGGATGAGAAGGTAAAGGATGTAAGAGTAACACCTTGTTAGGACTAAAAACATACATGTCAACTGCAGGAAGACACCAAGTCACCCCACAACCAGGTTTTGAAATTTATGAAGTTTCTGAGGCATAGAAACACACTATGAATTTACACCTTCTAGAATGACCGTCAATGCTGTCGAAGAGGACATGCCTCCGAGTCTTTCTTCATAACATCTTCCTGTGTGTCATACCATCACACCCCCCTCACCCTCCACTCCCTACCCCCACCCCCTCACCCCCCACCCTGGTCCCAATTTCTTCCCTAGCTCTCTGGAGTTCTGAATTGATTCTAATGTGTTAAAAATTCAAAGAGGCAGGGTTTGGGTCCTGGTTTCAGCTTTGGCCAGTCGACAGCCTAGACCGAGTGAATCAGTTGTCTCTAAGGTGATACGTATTTCTGGTCCCTAGGGTTGTGTATAATTTACGTGCCCATGCAGATATAGAAGTCCCTTTGGAGCAGTCAACACTATTAATGTTAGGGATTGGTTTTGGATTGTAACTTCTCTATGTTAAGAAGTAGATTTTTGATACATGTAATCTGGCCATTATTGAAGCGACAGACAAGAATTTAGACTAAGTTTTGCACTGAAGTGGGTTGTTAGAGACAACATAATTCTTCAGTTAAACAGAAGGGAGCACTAAGTTACAGGCACCCTTAAATAACCTGCTTTTTTTTTTCTAAAGTAAAGTGTTTCTGTAACTATGAAGAATAAATGTGTATTGAATGCTGACTCCACACTGCCTGCTTGCTTCCTGTGAAGACTGTAAAATTGAGGTCTTCCTATGCTCTCCCACCTTGTCAACTGCTTCTGGACAATTCACTATTTTGTACTATTTGGTTGGATTTATGTTAAATATATTAACTGCTATGGTAATTATTTCTTGCTATTGTCATATCTCAATGTGATAGGAAAGAGGTGTAGCTTATTGGGAAAACAAGAAACAAAACTCACACATTAACGTGGCCAGGGAAACTGAAAAACAAAGTATCTGTTGCCACAATGCCTGTGCCTAAGTACAGACTCTCTCCTACAGTGATTTGGAGGTAAAGTTGTACCAAAAAAAGAGAGATATTTTAGTGAGACTGATCATTAAGTGGTCCAGTCATTTGCATCATTACAAGTTTAAATTATCATTTTACAAATTTGAAATTTAAAATCTTCTAGTTTCATGTATAGGATTATAGATCCTGCCTCCTGACTTAGAAATTGCTTCTTCAGCCTCGTTCATTTTGTGGATTTTGTTATACATACTTCAAGGAATAATATATATTTTCATCTCGTCAGCCTTGACTAATATAGCTATTTTTTTCCTTGAGTGTTTTTATGGGTATTTTTTTTTAAAGAAGCTGATTTAATAGATGCAGCTCCTCCCTCAACACAAAGCCCAGAGCCCAGCAGGAGCTGTTAAGTACCTTCCAAGTTTATTGTTTTATGAGTAGCTGATTCTCATTATACTTAGCCAGCTTCCCCTAGGTGTGCAAAATATGGGTCAAGTCCTATTTCCGTGGCCTTATTAAGTCAGGTAACATTTTTAACCATCTATGGCATTGTTTTCAAGGCGCTTTCCCCAAAGATGTTTTTAAAAAGCCACTTTCCCCGTGCTTTGCATAATTGTTTTCCTACAAACCTCAGAATGTTTAGACTCTTCTGCTGTAAGCATTCTGCATCTTGCCAATTAAAATCCTAGCCTTTTGGCCTCAACTTCCTTTGCCTGCTCCGCAGGAGCATCTGTGTTCGCTGCGTTCTTGTGTAGTTTAACTGGAAGTGCCAATCAGTGATGATTGATCACGCTTTCAGACAGCAGCCTGGACCCTGCTTCGGCACTCCACGCACATTTGCCATTTTGATTAATGAACGTGAATCAGGGGTGACAATTCACATTTGTGAGTGCATGAAAGGAATGATCAGGATTGGGTGTGGGGAAGCTGCAGCTCCTATTCCAATTGCACTGAAAATAAACAGGCCTCGGAGACCTTCTTGCCTGTCACCAGGGAACATCTGGAACTAAAACACAGGCTGCTCCAGCCCTCTTCCGTTATCTTGATCTCATGAAAGATCTTTACGTTTGAAAGCACAAAGTGATTTTGAAACATCATTTCTGTGTTTACACACACTCACGGAGGCTGTTTCCTTCACTACCGAGAAATGAAGTCCTAATAATTGTTTGGAAAAGAGAATGGTGAGCGGATTTAAGTGTATTACCTTAACTTATATAAGCAATAAAATTTAAGTATTTATTTGGTGTCTATTCAATGAATTTTATATTTCTTTTATTTTCCTATTGCCAATATTACCTTTAATAACATGAGCTCATCCACGAATAACTTCTTTTACTATTGAGGCCAACATAACAGTGACATATGACAAATAAGTCATCACTTAAACAAATAAACATCATATACTAGGAACATCTTCTTTGCCTATAAATAAAACTGGTCTAAGTAGACTTACAGGTTTAAGTCTCCAAATGAACTATATCCTATGTGAAATGCAAATATAATTTGTAAGTCTTATGTATCCGTTCTGATTGACCTGCTTGACATTTATTGCCATTTGGATGATTGTTTTTTATTGTTATTGTTTTAGGTTGAGTTACTGTTTTACATGGGTCTTGCTATGTGGCCCAGCTAGCCTGGAATTGCTATGTGGACCAGCCTAGCCTTGAACTAATAGATATCACCACCTCTTGATATTCATTTTCAAATACCCTAATTATAATGGCTCGGGCACTATGCTAAATGGGTATTAATGTATGAGAGTGAAAATATATCCTTCTCAGAGTTTCCCTCCTTATTTCCCCCAGAAAAGGGACTATTTCACTTTTCCTTTGTAGTTAAGCATTCTTTGAAAGGATCTGCAAAGAAGCTGCTGGAAGGGTTGGTTAAACTGGTGTGCATTTCCAAAAGAATAGCAGACCATATGCAGCTGGATGGTCATCTGCATTTCCAGGAGTCTCAATAACATCCCAAATTAAAGAGGAAGAAATGAACATTTGTAATCAATATGAACTGTAGTGTCAAAAGTCATGCAATCTCTGCTTTCTTAGTATTGACATCATTTGACCTGGGCTCATTTAGTCTAAACTGAAGCCAACGCGGATGTAGGAAGTGAGTGGTGTGTTTGGCTTCACGTTTTTCACAATGAGAGCGTGCTAGGTGCTGTGGATCCATACACCTCAGGAGAGCATAACAAGGAGAGTAACGGAAACCGGTGTCCAACGAGACAGACAAGAGCAATCTCACGTGAAATGAAGTTCCTCAGAAACACAAGGAAGGAGAAGGTGAACAGAGGTTGGAGACGCATGAAGTGGTGTGAAGGTTAGAAACTGCAGAATCCACCCCTGCAACTAAAGCCCATGGCAGAGAGGGGTAAATTATGCCAGGTACAGCTCTCAAGGAGCTCCTGTGTCTGGGAGCGTGCACACGGTTCTAAGATCATTTCAGTAAAGGAAAAAGAGAAAAAGCAAGTGTGTGGTGTTCTAGGAAACCTAAAAAAGCATGAGTAGAAAATGTTATTTTATTGACTATTTTGCTTGGATCACCAGCAAAAGTATAGTTGATTTGAAAACAATTAGGCGTGTAGAGTTGACTGTCAAGTTTTTCTTCAGTAAAATAGATACCAAAATGCTAGGTCGACAGATGGGCTGTCAAGGTGTACCATTGCTCTCCATCCCTTCTGCTGATGCATCAAGCCCTACAGTCCAAGTCTACAACGACAAGCATAGCCATCACCTACAGAACGTGAGGTTCATCCTGCCATTGCTTTGCCTCGTCATAAAAGGGGCTTTGCCTTCCTACACATGGAACATAGCTTTGAAGACAGGTTCATGCAATCTTGTAAATGATTTTTTTTATTAATTTTCAAATAGAATCACTAAATCTCTTTTAACTGGTGAGATAACTTGTATCCATTTGTCAGAATATAGATCCTCCTGATGATTATCTGTAGAACAGATATTTTTCTGTTAGGAAGTGATGGGTATGTGTGTGTGTTAATAATGGCTTTTTTCTTTGTGTAGTTAAAATTATTTGTTTCCTAAGTTCTTTACTGCCAAACATTTATGATAACCATCATTTCAAAGATGATATGACATCAAGGTACAATACCAGTGGAAATGCACAGAATGTGCAACCGTCAACAGCAAGGCTTTTCAGGACTGCAGGTGTACCTATTGTTATGGGCTATTCTGTAGTGCAGACTGGAAAGAAACACGATCCTGAGCTGGTAAAGGTCTGAAATCAAACTTTCACTTTCAGCAAGTGGTTACTTGCTGGCCCCAAAAGTCCACTAAAGCTGGAACAAGAGACCTCTTGAAGCAGCCCAGGACATCTTCAGATGGCTGCACTAACAAGTTTCCTTATATTTTGGCAAGGCTGTCTCTTTTTAACCAGCATTTTTCGGGCTCAATTTTGCCTTCTATAACCACCCACAGTATATGGCCTTCAAATATCTGAAGGCATTTAAGATTAATTTCCTTTCAGTTTTATCAGATCTCTGGACTAGTGGTTAGAGAAACTGAATCCAGACACTGTTTGCAAAGTCTTTCTGAATTACTGTATGCACACAGATAATGCTGGTTCGTCATGTAATTCGGCCCATTGATAAGTAGGAGCTGATGCATGTCCGATGTTGGCCTGAAAATATGTCTCTGCAATGTCTTTCTCGTGCCTCTGGAATCTGTGTGCCTCATGGAACTGTACCTCAGAATAAAGTGCCTGTGTTTTAGTTATGATTAAACCTACAGGACCAAACTGACGTCAGAAAAGGCAGAGTGTGTACGCTTGGAGACAGTCAGGCAGAACACCATGTAGTGCGTATTTTTAGCCAGCCAGTCTTTGATTTAAGAGTACACATTTCAGATAGTTTGCCTCCCTTATACAAATTACCACTCTCCCCCATCATAGCTGTCCTATTTTTCTTCACAGTATTTATCACCTGTTTTATATTCATCCCTTTGCCTGAAGTATTTTACTAGAACATAAATCCCAACATTATTAGTTCCCACTGCCAAAACTTTAAATCCTCTGCTCTTCCCCGCTAAATGATGTTTGGCGAGGCCTTTGTCATGAGCTTGGCACGATTCAAGGAGGGACTGTCAGAGAAGCAGGAAATACATTCCCTCTGACACACATCCTTACCCACTCTGGCATCTGCTCTGACTACGTTCTGCTGTTGTATATCTCTCCCCAAAATGTATTAGAGAGAGTATAATAATTAAATATAAGAAGTAATTTTATATAAAGCCATAGACATACAGTAAGTAAAGGAGATAGGATTTGAGCCAGAGAAGACAGTGAGGTATGGGAAGAGCTTTGCTGTTTAAAATGTCCCAGTGCTATGTCTAAAGGAGCAGATTTGGAACTTCTTCATTGTAAGAAAAGGAGAAGACTTGGAACTAAGTAAATGATGTTTGGGAAATGTTCAGGCTTGTGTGGAGATTGAAGGAGACCTCAGAGAGAGGTGAGAGTTAGAATAGACTAGGGGAAGATAGAGGTTCCTGGCCTGGGAAGGACTAAATGGCCTTACTGATTTCTTCCTTGGTAGATGTGCTTGCCCAGTAGAAACTCCATGATCATTAACAGGAAAATACCACTTTTTAAGATGGTATCAGTCACAACTGTGTAACATACTTCTTAGTGGGGTAGAATGTTCAATCAATAAAGCTGGATTATTTTTATTAAAAATTTTAGAAAGGAAAAAAACCCTTAAATATTCTAATGGTCTGTGACCCTCCAGAGATACCCTGGGATACAGACTTTCTGTGGCATTAAATTTTCACAGGGAAGAGACCCTAGTAAAAGGACATAGGATCCGATTCAAGAGAATATAAATCAGAGAGAAGTCTATTTCCAAAATAATCTTTTCTTGTGTTTTAAGGAGTCTCCTTAGCAGACCATAGTGAATGCAAGATAGTAGTATTGAAGGAATAGCCTCTGGGCACATTTAGATCTAGGTAGTTCTGGAGTTATTTTGTGTTCAGCATATTCCATTGACTGCTAAATGTTTTTGAAGTATTCATGAACTGAAACCTTGCAACAAATTTGTGAGAAATGCTGGGGCTAAGACTGGCCAAGTCTTAGAATAAAGACTAAGTTTCGTTCTAGCCTTTCTAATTTCTCTGAATGGAAATAAGACAGAACATCTCCTGTGCAGGCTGTGTGTGTGTGTGTGTGTGTGTGTGTGTGTGTGTGTGTGTGAAAAATCACAAAAGATACCATCCTCAGGCCAACGAGGACAGTGTTAGGCAAAAATGGAAGCTGCCCAATAACCACGTGTTAATAGTGCCCTGTGTTAGTCTTGATAAGTCATGGTTCATGACTTTGGGTTCTCTCAACAATTCTGTTCTCTTTTAGTGCATAATGCTATCATCTGTCTTGTAGTTAGTTTGACCAATGAGACAGAACAAAGAGTTATCAATGGGAATCTGGGTGTGGGCATATGCAAACTGTGACACACTCATAACTTCTTGAGTGTGGATGCACGTTAAAATGAAATTTATTTTTGAAAATGTTCACGTCCAGCAAAGACTTACAACCTATTAGCCTGCAATCTTCTAAGATCCGATTCCATCAATTCAACTGACAAATAAATGTCATGAAATCTCCACCCTGAATAGCACAGAGGTTGAAACATTCCATCCTGTAGCCAGCAGATGGCAGAAACACCCAAGCCTCTGAACCGGGGCCTCAAATCCTGCTTCCCACAGTGGAGCTTTTCATTTTCCTTGGAGTTTCAGCTCATTTATAATGCCAAACGCATAAAATCTGCTGCCTCCTAATACACGGCCCTTGCTGGAAATAAGATGGACATGAATGTGGGGTGGATGCCACAGCTCACCGGCACGGCCTGCACCCTCTTCCCCACTGAGCGAAGGAAGCAGCTTTCATTTCAAACACTGCAGGCTCAGGAGCTCATGCACTGCCCAAGAACATTGTCAACAAACAGATGGCCCGTATCCTCAACCCATTTTTGTGTTCACCTGATGCTCAGCATGGCGAGAGCTTGCCTTGTCCCTTCGGGAAGTGGATGGCAGTTCTGGAGAGTACTCGGGGTCATCAGCTGTGCTGGCTTTAGTTAGTGATGCTTGTAGCAACAACTGAGGGGCTGAATTGCTCTCTGGTTTCAAGGAAAAGCGGTCTGTAGAGCAAAGGGGCTTCTCATAGGCAGATTAGTAGCTGCAGGTAGAATTCACATATGGCTAAAGGTGGGTTTTTATATCTTGGAGAAGGGAAGATAGTTTATATGGGCAAGAAGAAGGTTATATAAAAAAAAAAGGGATATTAGACATTTTAGGCCGCAGAAGGGAATTTAAGGCTAATGGGTTCCATCTGATCAAAAGCCAATTATGCTAATGGTTCTCCTAGCTAGAAAAGCCACAGCCATAAGTCAACATAGACCCTCAGCACGCTGCGTTTGTATGGACACTGGGGTGCTCCTGTCATTGTCTGCCTGTACTCAAACTTAAAATCTCCCCTGCTCTCCGATTTATCTGTGAGCTCTTAGGTGATTGGACTGGAGGAGTGGGTAGCCCTACAGGCTGAGGTTCACATTGTGTTCAGAGGCCCTGGGAGAGAAACAGGCACAGAAAGAAAAGTTATCTTTGTCTGCAGGTTAATGGTTTTCATCAAATGGAAAGAGACATTTTAATTCTTATGTGCAGGAAGCTAAAGAGTGTGGCGGGCCAGTGTTCACAGCTGATTCACTTTATAAATAATCACCTTCTTATGTATGTAAAGAGAACAGAGCTGAATACGGTGTGATGCTGAGCGTGCTTTTCCTCATACTTTCTCGGAAGCCGGCCAGTCTGGCTAATCATCCATACCCTGTGGGGAATCGTCTTTAATTGCTAAACACAAGCACTTACTACTCAGAATCCCATCCCTGATCAACCTTAGGCCTTCTCAGTTTTCCCTTTGAAATTCCTCTCCCTGGAACTTTCTAGAAACAGTGGCTAAACGCTTGCCTTCTTCCAACTATGGAGGTATTCTGTTCTAATCTGAGGAGTTCTGAGGGCTTCTACTTCTAAATATCACCAAAATATGGATTCAGATGAAGCTCAGGATGGCAGATTTCCCTGTCTGCTGTGGTGATCCATTTTAACTTAAGGGCACAATGGTATCAGGTGCACAGCTGAAACACACGGAGAAACACAATCTGAACTCCTTGGCGCATTTAGAACATAGAAGCATCGCATGGTTGCAATCATTCTCTCAAGGAAAAGCCAGTGTTACACACGTGCCCTAAAAGGCTTCCTAATTACCAAACAGAAATGTCAAACTAGAAGAAACCCTACAGTTCTCTGCCACTCAAGATTATTAATAATCACAATCAAAGAAAATAAGATAAACTATGACATATGACTCTCTTGTCCTTATTTGGTTCCCCGGGGCCACAGTTTTTTAAATCTAAGAAGCTGAAGCACCTTTTGTAATTTGCAAGCTGAACTGAGAAGCAAATGCTTGCTTTATCAAAAAGAACACTTAAGACAGAAGCGAAGTTAATTGGCAGTATTAAGTTCATTAGAGTGTATTAGGGAATCCATAATGAAACTACAGGGGCTTAGTTGGTTTCGGTTTTCCTTAGGTGAGTCATTGAGTCCTGGCAGGAGAGTATGGCTGGACGTGGCTCTAGCCTGTGTGGCATGTGTTGAAACAAACAAAGAAACAAACAAAAAACCAAAAATATAAGAATGAAACTTATGACGACTTTCATGTGACTGTTAATGACTTGTGTGCAGGAAGAGAAGAAATTTTGAGACAGAAGATTTGGAAATATTAAAACAGTGTTGAGGATTGGCTGAGGAGTGACTATGACAGTTTGCCTAAACGGCACCTAGAAAACTCCCAGGTATTGAAAGTGTTCTCCCCTCACCGCTCTGCGGGGCTACCACAGTGGACAGAAAGTGGCAACATGAAGCAAAGGTGTGGCTCTGAGACAGACAGGGTTGACAGCTCAAAGAGTTCTCCCTTTCCCACCCCACTCTGCTTTAAAAAAAAAAATCAAACAAACAAACAAAACCATAAAGTGCACTGCAAGAGTCAGCCGCTTAGAATCCGATAACTGAGAAGCAATGTCTGCTTAAAAACTTCCCCCAGCTTAAACTGAGCCTGGCCTGTCTGTATGGCAAGCGAAACACAGATTTTAAGCTGTGCCGGGTAGGAAGTGACATGGATCTCTGGTACCTTTGCGTAGGGTGAGGAGAAGGCCGTGTGAGCAGCATCTCATTTCACAAGGGGCTGTGTCAACAGATTTAACAAGGCACTGTGTGAGCAGCTCACAATGGGCACCAGTGTGCTCTGGATGGGAAACACATCCTCAACAGCAGAGAAGGCAGATGTTTGGATGTTCACTAGGAGTCCGCTTGATGTTTCTGCTGCTGTTTGACTGAGACAGTGCTTTTGGACTTCCCTGTGATGGGTGGGTCTGATGGACCTGGCATATGCTCCATGCACACACAATGATGCCTGCATATATCTTAAAATGGGTGGCCGATTCAATATTTTATTTGTTCTTTTGGTAGTCTCTCATCCTCTAGTTCACCGGTAATTTATTAGATTTTATTTTTTAAGTCAATCAATTTTCCCAATTTAGGCATAAAAACACAGGAAGGTAGCCTCGTTATCTGTTTTATTATAGCTTGATTTTTCCAATGACTCGGGGCAGCAACAACATATTTTGGTTTTGTGGAATGGAAATGGGTCATTATATCCAAACATTAAGTCTTGAGAAGAAAAATCTCATGTATAAATTTGCATTTTAAAGTCCAGAAAGGGCACTTGGAATAATAGACTAAATTAGGAGACAAATTTGCGTTCTAATTGGGGTTCTCTTAGAAACATAGTCTGGCACAGACAGTGCATGGGCTAAGACATCTGATTCGCAATATAAGTAGTTAAACTGATCTCCAACATTCTGTCATCTCAGAACTGTATCTATTGAATTCTTGATGTCTGAAAGCAGCTTGGCCCTAGTAAGAGTACCAATTACTCTTAGATTAGCTCTTATTCATTACATCTCAGCTAATGTTTGTAAATAGAACAGAAAAGGAGACCACTGAATCTGGCGCAGGATCTGAATACCGTTTGGCCATGCGTCCTGACTAGTGGGAAAAGTATGTTCCAAAATTGAAAGCTGCAGAAAACGTGGGAATCAATAGGAAATCTCAAGGTTTCATCTCAAAACGTGCTTTTAGAATGGGGCATTTTGCCATCAGATAAGAAAAGTAAAATAAATAAATAAATAAATAAATAAATCGTAGAAAATAACAGGACTCTCCTTCAGAAATCAGCTTTCCTCTTCTACATCTCACAGAGCCGTCGTGAGGCATGAAGACCCTACTCCTCCCAGGGACCTGTCATGGAAATTTCTGTGTCTCTCTAGGCTTTCCCTCGAGTTTCCCCTTTATGCAGCACTGACATTTCTGCAAATCTCCTCTAAATATTATGAGAGATAGAAGCGGCTTTTTATTTGCCATGCTACCTATGACTTAGGACTGTCTGGGCCGCCCCTTTGGGCTTTATTGAAGCATGCCAACCAAGAGCCTGCAGCAATAACATTTGCCCCTTCTGCCGCAGTGTGATATATCGATATGTATATAACAATATGTTGTAAATTGAAATAAAATATGCATTTTTTCATAATTTATCAGCATCACGGCAGCACCGAGTAGGCAGCCTTATGAATAACAGAGCGCTTCAGCAGGCATTATGTACTGCAGGTGATGAACGCAGCCTCTCCCCTGGCCTGCCAGGAGACTTGTAAAACAGAATGCATTACTTCAGCCCCATGGTAATAAATCATTTTCCTATGGCAGTAGGCTCTGGCTAACTTTTACTCTGGGGCCTGAGAGAGCAGTGCGCCAGAAGGTCCTGGATGTTTTCTGGGGTGTTTAGACTGGCTCCCGCTCCCATGGGTAATGTTCCGAGTGTGCGATACAGTTAGGTAACAAGTGGCAGTCTTCCTCGGGTATCGATGCAGTGACGTCTCCTGTTGTTTTACTGCCTGCCGTGGATGGTTTCGTCCTAATTGGAGAGGCAATCCTTCTTCATGTCTCTATTTACAATGTGGCACGGTGTCTCCTTACAAAACACAGAAGTCGGGCTGTGATCCGATGCCCCTGCTCTTCATGCCGCCCCTGATTTCCCAGCTCTTATTGCAGGGGTGAGAAATCAATGTGTCCTCACTGCTAGTTATCATCTTGAAACATACAGGTGCCCTCCCAGGAACTGCTTTTCTGGAAGTCGCAATGGCCACCAGTTCATGATTTTGAATGGTGGCAAGCTGGCCTTATTAATAACAAGTCTCAATTAGCTCTACATATATGATTTGAGGAGACATATTTGCATATCTTTGTTCTACTACCAACATCCCCTACGGCAGAACCAACGATTTGGACATGTGTGGAAGGGGCCAGTTTTTGCTGTTTTGACTGGGCATACACACCTGACTTTTAGCATGTAATCTCATCATGTGATACTTAACGAAGATCTGAGTAGAAATTATAAGAAATTTTTAATGGGAAATAACAGCCATTCAAAAGAAGCCGAGGCAAATATTTCATTTTTGTCCGTATTTTCTTGGGTCCCAGCTGTGTGGATTAATGCTGAGAAAGCTCTTCAGCTGTTGATACGCAGCATGGTTTACCAAATCTCCTCTCTGTTGACCTCAATGCTCATATATTAGGTTCACACTAATCCAAAACCACTAAAGAAAACAGTGATTTGATGTGTCTGCTGTCTTTCGCTGAGGTGTAAACCACATGCTTTACAGCTAGAGCTCATTTTAAAACTTTGAATTTATGTTGTGTAGCAATTGCGCATACCTTTAATCCCAGCACTCAGGAGGCAGATGCAGGTGGCTCTCTGAGTTAGAGACCAGCCCACTCTAGAGAGTGAGTTCCAGGACAGTCAGGGCTACTTAGAGAAACAGAACAAAACAAACAAACAAAAACAAAACACAAATATTTGTACTTATTAGAGTCATAAGACTAAAAAAATAGTGCATTTGAATCTGGGGTCTATTAACCTACATGGGATGGGGTTGACCTTCTCATACAAATGATATGAACTAGTCCTAAAGAAGATTTAGACTCAACCAGGTGGTAACAACAGTCAGGCCCATCATCCCTTTGTATGACCACAATATAGGTGCAGAGACAGCTAGAAGAAGCAGATTGAGCTGTATGAAGATGCTCTTTTAGACCACATCAAGTTCACTTTATTTTGAAGTAAATAGGTCACTGGTACCACTCACAGGCATGATGTTCTTGTCCACCCCACCCCAAGTGGCTTTCCTGGCCTTAATTCTGAAGCAGCAGGTCCTCCAAGCCACAGCCCCACAGGGGGACAATGAGAGCATGGAAACTGGGCTTTCAGTTTTGAAGACAGACGCCTCCTATTTGTCTTCAGATGAGGGACAGTGGATACGACATAAAGTCCTTTCTCTTTGTGAATAGATCTAGAGAAATGGGTGGAAAATTGACTTAGGATGGAAACTGAACCTCCTGTGCTAGTGACAAAGGACATAGGACTTTTGACACCAAATAGATAAATACGAAACCTAAGGATGTCTGTGTGTCCCGAGAAGGGATCACAACCAGTTATTGACTTCCCTTGGGGTTCATGTGTGACTGGAAACAGTGATATTTGAGATTCGTTGTGCTTTGTGATAGAACCTTTGCAGCAGCCCTGCTGTGAGAGAAAGTGAAACATAGTTAAAGCAAACTGCATTGCTTTTATGTATAAACCCTTAAGGATGCCAGTACAAGACCTAGAATTTTAATAGGAAATTTTAATATTCAAAGACAATTTTTGTTCTAGATACTGGTGATCCCATTGCTGGCCACTCTGTAGTATAACCATTTAAAATAAAGGGAAGTAGGTCATTGATTATCACATTTTCTATTAGTTTTTTTCTTCATTTAATTTGGGAAAACATAAAATAGATAGAAAATCCTTTTATATATGTGTGTAAAAGAGCAACTTTATAGAATATTTCATCCTTTCCTAATTTTTCAGGTTAAAAAATAAAACCTGAACAAAGGAACTTGAGACAGGCTTTCTCTTGCACTACAGCTTAGAGGGACATTACCTGCCTTGGCAGGGAATCCTGGTGGCAGGAACATCAGGAGGCTGGCCACATTGAATCCTTAATCAGGGATCTGAGAATGATGGATGCTACTTCTCAGCTCCCTTTATCCTTTCCAGGATCCCAGTCCATGGATGTTACCACCCTGGGCAAGGGCGGGGTCTCACATCTCAATGATCTCAATCTAGAACCTCCCTCCAGAAGTGTCCAGAGGTTTGACTCCTAAGAGATTCTAAATCCTGTCGAGTTGAGACCTGACATGAACCTTCACATGAAAGACATTTCATATGCCATCATTAGAGTACACATGGAAATGTGAACACAAGAGCCAGCCTTTCAAGCTGGGGAGGCAGTTTAGTAGGATAACATGTAAAATCCAGGAATGACACCACGACAGTTAAGGAAGCAGCAGGAATAACAACTGGAAATCTGATGCCTAAACCTGTGAGGGACAATTACTTCATAAGTTTACCTGAACCCAGCAAAACAGATTTCCAAAGAGATTTCCTGTCATTCTTAAAGTCTTTCATGGACTCACTATTCTTATGGGCCTTCAATGGATACTTTTCAATCTTTAATTTTTGTTTATAAAACTTATAATTCTCCAATTTAATATAAATCAATCCACACCTTTCTACTTTTGCGTATGCGTAGTACTGGGAATGAATCAATTGTCTATGTTAGGCAAGCATGCTACCGCTGAGCTATATCCGTAAGTCTTTTATTAAAGGGTTGGTTTGATCTTGAGAGAGACTGTGCTGACTTGCCCAGATTGACGGGGTCTCAATCTGTCATCCAAGCTGGCCTCGATCATGTTCTCTTCCTGAGCAGCAGGGACTACAGGACAGGCTTTTAATTCATTTTTTAAACAGTCTTAGAATTTCATATCTGTCTTTCTGTTCCTATTGGGCAAAGCATCAATGTAAATGAAAGAATAAAAAGCGTTTGTTTTCATGAAATGAGATAGATTTTAATTGTATCTGAGGTTGTACTTTCTTTGACATTCTCCAATTGACTCTGAGGACTGTGAACTCTGAAATGGAATTTACCCAGCCTTGTCAAGATTTCTGAATGTGTTGTTAAAGGCGACCTAGAAAGGTCTTTCCCCAGATTTAGCGGTGCAGACATCATTTCACTTGTGTCCTAGGAGCATCATGGACATAGAAGTGCTGAGCAATTTTCTCAAATACCATCATTTGAAACACTTGTCAAGTGAGCATAAGCCTGGGACTTCTTTACAAGCGCCATATGAACAGGGTGTGGTGGTGCATGCCTGTAATCCCAGCACTCAGCAGGTGGAGATACGGGAGCAGGAGATTAGGGCCATCCTAGGCTACTTGAAATCCTGGAACAAAATGCAAACAAGCATCAGTACTTCTACAATGTGATGCTTAAGTGGCTGAACCAAGAAAGTCACAGGCTTGCCTCGTGTGCCAGGACTTGGTGAACATGGCAGTGCTTCTTGCCTGCAACCAGAACTGGAGTTCTCTCGGTCAACAACTGTAAAGGTCTAATGAGAACTTTACTCTGTATCATCAGAGCTCACCATCTGTACATTGGCTAGAAGGGTTCTCAGGTTTACCAGTAGATTTAGACATGCTTATAACATTTTTCTTTATTTAGGTTTTGTGAAAGGGTTCTTGATTCTGGGTCTTCAAAAGTCAAGGTAAGACTATATAAGTACCATGCTTTGTTCTTCAGTACAATGTGGATACACTATGTTCACAGTTACTGAGAAATCCTGTTCACATAAGCCTTGATTTTCACACTGTATGAACTCAGATCTTAGGAGCAGGTGTTGTGAAGGTTATGAAGGGAATGGGAAACCTGTGTCCACCCGGAAGAAGGCCTATGGGTAGAGAGGCAAACGCTGCAATTATGCTTCCGTGAAGGCGCCATTGCATCTGTGATATTTGCAAGGAGAAACCTTTACCGCAAACATGGTACCTTGCTGAATTTCAACACAGGAGGCCTGAGTAGGAAACAGGAGAGGAAGCCAAGACAGAGCCTGTAAGAAGTGTGTAGGCTAAAGAGGTCTTGTACTCATCTATGCAGTGTTTGGCAATCAAAACGAGCAGAGTGGCCCATCAGTAGGCAAGCACAGAAACAAAGCACAAACACTGGAAGATACCAAACAGGGCTGTTAGGAATGATGGTTCATTTTTTGGTGGGATTTTAGAGATAAGGTTTCTCTGTGTAACAGCCCTGGCTGTCCTGGAACTTGCTTTGCAGGAACTTGCTTTGGCTGGCCTTGAACTCACAGAGATCTGCCTGCCTCTACCTCCCATGTCCTGGAATTAAAGCCATGAGCCACCACTGCCTGACAGAAAAGATGGTTCTTAGGCACCAAAGAGATGTTGTCTGTAGTTGCAATGAGGATGCTGTGGGCTACAGTGCACATAGAGGAATATGCAGGACAGTTGCCAATGAATAGATTTCAGAAACCCACAGCCAATGGTTACAAACTTCTTCTCAAGAAGGAAAAAACGTTCTAGAGCATGGTCTTTCTATAACAGACTGTGTGAAGATCTGGCTCTCTGACACTGGGTTTATTGATTTTTAGCTTCTTATTGATGGAGTAGAAATCTGTGGGAAATGGGAAGAGACAATGAAAAGCTCTAACTATTTTATGTCAAGGCCCTGAAAAAGTATGTGTGTCTTTCACTCATGTATCATCGTCCAGATGTTAGCTGCACAGCCCCACTTACATACAAAATATCCAGGAAACATCTTCCTGGTGAGTACACAGTTATCTACCTGCAGGTATCTCAGCAAAGTTCAACCATAGCCGTGAAAGCCTGGCTATTGTCTTCCCCATTCTCAGCTCCTACAGTTCTGTCCTACTACTTTTGCTTCTGTTCTGGGATGGCTGCACTGCCAGTGGCTTCTCTCCACTTAATTGGACATTATAAGAATAAATATCATGGCAAACTTCTAGGTATTTGGGTGTATCCTGTAGCATCTTTATATGCTCTCCCTCCTGTTTGAGGTAAGTAAACTATGAACACATGAACCCAGGGTGTTATAATCCAGGTAGCAGAAAATAATTCATCTTGGCCAAAGGAAATCGCCCTGGAAATTACTAGACGATATGGCATGGATTATTTAGTGGAATGGCTGAAGTTGTTTTCAGTAAAATGCAGTGTATGCTGTGTTTCCTGATCCCATTTGTCCTCTTAAAATTAATTTCTGTACTGCTCCACAGTTACCTGTTTAATTATTCATTCTAGATGTCACAGAAAATGATGCAGTACTCCAAAACAAAGCCAATGAAACACGTTCCTAATGCTAACTATCAAAGCAGGAAAGCCTGATCATCACAAGTAAGCGAGAGCCTGCGTCTCTCTCCATACCTGCACCATGCAAGGAACAAACATTGTTTGAATTAATTGGAGGGTGTTTACGTAAATATGCTCAGGGTTTCTAATTCTCTTTCACTATAGTTTGTAACCGTATTATGTGGGTTATTTATTTATTTTTTTAAAAAGTATCAATCCAAATTCCCACTCCCTCCCCTCCTACCATTCCCTTCAAACACCATATTTTGTGTTTTATGGGCAAGTGTTCAGCTTATTGTGTGATGGTCTGAAACTTCCACTCCTGTGTGTATGTGTTACTGTGACAGGGACAGAGGCTTTAGCATCTCAGCCCTCGGCCACGTCTGCCTCTAGCATATTTGCTGATCAGGTTTCTTGGCAGCTTAAAGACTACTCCCCAGGTGTAAGGCATACTTCAGCAAGTTGCTATGTATATATAACAAGTAGCTGTCAAATGAAATCTGTGTTTTTGAAACTTGTCTATTATAACTGCAGCTAATTGTGTCTTTACAAATATCAGAATTCTCTAGAGGAATATATATGTGTGTGTGTGTGTGTGTGTGTGTGTGTGTGTGTGTGTGTGTGCCCGGAGAAAAGCTTACTTCTTAGTCGGGCGGTAGTGGTGCACGCCTTTAATCCCAGCACTCGGGGAGGCAGAGACAGGTGGATCTCTGTGAGTTCGAGGCCAGCCTGGCCTACAAGAGCTAGTTCCAGGACAGGCTCCATAGCTACAGAGAAACCCTGTCTCGAAAAAAAAAAATGGAAAAAAAATTAAGAAAAGCTTACTTCTGTGTCCTTTAAACTAGGCTGCCACCAGAAGGTGCTGTTTTTATTTGAGAGGGTCTTGCCACCTCAAATAATCTGATCAAGAAAGTCCCCCACAGGAATGTAATGAGCCTTTCATTATCACACCAACAAGCTCTCAAATCATGACATGTAGACTTCTTATTAATTATAAAAGCTTGGCCTTGGCTTACGCTTCTTTCTAACTAGCTCTTATAACTAAATTAATCCATTTCAATTAATCTATGTGTAGTCACATGATTCATGGATTTTAACTCTCTTCCTGCATGCCCTGCTTCCTCTGTGTCCAGAAGAAAACTCAGCCTTTATTTTTCCCAGAGTTTTCTCTGTCCAGATGTCCCACCTGTACCTCCTGCCTACTTATTGGCCATTTCGTTTTTTAGTAAACCAATCACAGTGTCATATCTTTACACGGTATAATCAAATATCTCACAACACAGCAGTGCGCCGTTGCTTGTATGTTAGGTGATTCCAAATCAATCCAGTCGAGATGACAGCCAACTTTAGCCTTCACACTCTTGGAAAGTGATTATTTTCTATTAGTAATTTCAGATGACTTATAAGTGACAAATTTGATTTGCAAGATTAAAATGTAAAACAGAGTGAATTGCTATGACTTTATAAATGCTATTAAAGGAGAAAGAAGTTTTATTTTAGGTCTTTAACATTTAAAATGTTGTATCAAATAGGGCAAGTCTCACATTGTTACCACACTAAAATAGAGATGACTGAAATCGTATTAATGTAAGATTGTCTCCTTTCAAACCCAAGTTGACAGTTAAAGCAGAGCCTCTGTACATTAAAATCAGCATAGCCAACAATGGTGTAGCCTGGTTTATGTGCTGAAAAATAAAGTTGCGATCTTTCAGAGAAGAAAGAAATTTGAAAATAAAGGCAAGTTTAGGAGGCTAAATATCCTTTACATCATCCTGAAAGGGGAGAAATGAAAAAAAGGTGTGTGTGGGAGAGGTTGGAATTATGAGAGAATAAACCTTACAACAGTCAGAGACAGGCTCCTTAATCTAAACTCTTCCAATACAGATAATGAGGTCATTAAAACAGGCACAGCTCTCAGAAACACCCACCTACTGCAGCAGAGACAATGGGGCAAGCTTCCCAGACCTAGACAGGTAAAGCTTCAGAAAGAATCAACACCCAGCAGGCCAGTAGCTGCACTTCCAGTCAAGCTGGCCTCTGCCATACTGTAGCTGGAGAGTTCAGCTCCTCCTCATCCCTCCTGGGAGGTTTCCTTGGAAGTGTGGCTCCCAGCGTGGAAAGCAGGAGAGACGAAAGCTTGAGATGTACAACATGGTTCTCCCATGAAGCTCAACTACAAGGAACTCCTAGATGGTCACTGAGAAACTAGCCCAAGTCAAACCAAAAACATAGAGGAAGACACAGTAGACACTGATGCAGTTCAAAGCAAAAATTGCTGAAAACTAAAAGCCATTTAACAAAGAACACATAGACATATATTTCTTCTCTGTAGAATAAAATAAGAGAAAATTTCAACACTTAGGAAACATTATACACACACACACACATATATATGTATGTAAAATGGTTCTGCTGAATTTTAAAATATTGCATACTTTTAGCAGATCATAGAATGTCACAAAAAACCTGCTCATGTTATAAGAATTTTGAATTTTAAATAATACTGAGATAATTAGAGCACACACAATAAATAAATGATAACTCCATTGTCTAGACAACATGTTCCCTAACTGTAGCTCTGGCCCTGGGTGTTCACTTTGATTCTGTCTTCACTGTTCAAAGTAGAGCTTCCTCTAAGTGCTGTGAGTGTTGGCCAACTGCAGTACAGACCTAGGTCTGAGTGCAGAAGCTCATTGCAAACTTGTTATGGTAACATTAAACTCTGAAACTATGCGTCTATCTTAAAGGGGGTACCATAGTTTAAAGAGGCCCAAAACGTTCCCTGGTGTGACTAGTAGAAAAGAACAATATATTCCTCTTTAAGGGAGAAAAAGAATTTTCTTCCCCCTCATTCTCTAGCCACCCTAAGTAAAAAGGGGCACCTCTCTAACAATTTTGCTCTTAAAATTATAAAAATAGAAAAAATTAATATAAAAATTTTGCTCTTAAATCTATATTTTAATACTTACTATGTTTTGTGGAAGTTTTATTTAAGACACACAAGTTTAATAGGGGCCAGATACACACACAGATTACTATACCAAAAAGAGCTCCTCCGAAGAAGCAGGCAGGCCAGTGATCTGCGCAGAGAGAGTGCTTTCCACGTGGGCCTATCATTTTATACCTCTTGGGACCTGGTGGTCCAGCCCCATTAATTAATTAACAACTAATTGGGGGGGCAGAATAATTAGCTAATGACGGGGTGTGGCTATAAGCCGAAATGGCCAAGACCACTCCCCTTCAATGTTTCAATGTTTTTCTCTAATGTGAGACCCTTGAGACTTTCAATTGTTCTGTTTTTATAGCATGAAAATGACTGTTAATATAAAAAACATATTTGCACAAAGAAATATGTATTGAGTTCACTACTGAATAGGGAGGTTGGCAGTGACAAACCTACATTGAGAGATTTCTTAGGTATACTGCAAGCCATCTCTCATTTGATTCCCCCAAATCTGCCATTTAATGTTTAATTAAACTCTTATTGAGTTAAAAGGGGAAACATAGCATTTCATTACAGTAATCCATGAAGAGACATGGGAACACAGTAGTGGGCAGTCACCAGTGATGGAAGTAGTGAGTTCCCCACTGAAGGCTGAGTTGCAGCAAGACAGTGACATATATGAAACCTCCCCAATAACTTTACCACTGTCTGTCTACCTGTCTGAGCAGTGACAGCATTATTTTCTTGCCCAAATATATTTTTAATTTCAGTTGTCATTTTCACATTAAAGAAATCTAAGATAGAATAATTATAGAAAACAAAGTCAAGGATGTTTGCACAGAGGAAAACACTATCATTGATATGCTGAGTAGAATTTCAAAATCAAAATTTAAAGACATTTTCCCAGTGACAGTGTATAGTGTACATATTCTTGTGTCTTCATCTTTTCTACGACTTGTGCGTTATATATCCCATATATTTTTTAAGTTTATTTGTTGCCTTGTGGTTTTATTTTATTTGGGGCAGAGAGTCTCACTATAGTTATGGCTGGTCTAGAACTATGTAGACCAGGCTTGGCTTGAGTTCACAGAGATCCCATTGCCTCTGCCTCCCAAGTGCTTGGATTAAAGGTGTGTGCCACCCTCAGCAACTGCTTTGTGAATTTCTAAAAATGTGTGTCAGGAATATTCATTTACTAGTTACATTATAAGAACTGGGTGAGGAAAGGTGCCCCCTAGAACTGGAACGTAAATGAAATTGGACTTAAAGCCAATGAAAGTGAGCTAGTCTTGTGGAGCAGACAAACAAGCATCTCTCAGAAAACAAAATAGCCACCAGTTACAGCTGACATTTGAATTTCCAATGTGTGTCAATATAGATAGAATTTAGAGTTAGTGTTTCTATTCTCAAGGAAAATACACTGGCTTCATGGAGGTCAGTTCTCCCAGGACTCTCTGAAGTGGAGGTCAGTTCTCCCAGGACTCTCTGAGGTGGAGGTCAGTTCTCCCAGGGCCCTCTGAGGTGGAGGACAGTTCTCCCAGGACCCTCTGAGATGGAGAACAATTCTCTCAGGAGTCTGAGGTGGAGGACAGTTCTTCCAGGACCCTCTGAACCCTTCTTTACTAAGGATCCCCAACAATTATGTGATTATACATCCATTTGGCCTTCTTTTCAAGTTTCTATCATGCTACCACCCTTCCAGCTGGGTCCTCTGTGGCAGCATCCTGTGTTCCTCCCAAGACCTGTGAGCCCTGTAGCCTTTGGTCTCAGGATGGAGTCTACTTTGTAGCAGTTGAGGTTTGAATCTGTGATGTTCCACAAAGGCTTCTGTGGTGGCATGAGAGATCAGCAGGCTTTTGATTATGACCAGAACCAGTGGGCACTGTTCTAATCAACAGCTTAAGCAATCCATTGACCAATTTTTAATATGATAGCTTAACTGGGACACATGTCCTGGTTGGGGGACATGTGTCACCAGAAATGGATCCTGTGAAGAAATACTTTTTCTATCTCTGTCTCTCTCCCTTTTGTCTCTCCACATCTCTCTCTTCCTCTCCATTGTTCTCCTTTTCCTGTATGTCTTTCCACTACTCTCTCCCTCCAGTGAACAGCCTCCAGTGTTTCCGCTACACCTGAGGCCGAAGGCAACAGGGTCAAGGGACCTTGGATTTGAAACTTCAGGAACCACAAAACCAAAATAAATACATTTTAAAGGTGTCCTTTCAAGTATTTGGCACAGTTAAAGGCTTGACTAATATGCTAGCATTATTCGGCATAAAGAAACACACCACCCCCATCAAGAATAATAATAATAACAACAAATTTCATATAATTAAAGAATAAAGAGGCAAAACTTTCTTCTGGCTGCTTTAGACATGATTGTCAAAATTTTATTGGAAATGGTCTTAGCTCTGGTGTTGTAGTGTTTTGGTGTTGTAGGGTAAGAGTTTGTGGTTGAGCCTCGAGCTGCCTGCTCTTCTCACACCTTTATCAGGATGCAGATGCTATGTTCGGTTAAGCCACTGTGATTCGTAGCACCTTGGAACTGTCCTGTTGGGCATATGAGTAACTTGAGAACTTCAATTCAATTATTGGTTCTGACTTTAGATCCAAATGCATATTTCATTCCCTCAGAATATATTTGTTTTATAACCCATGAGGCTTAGATGTTATCTTTATAATGTTTATTTTACACAGCATTCCTCAGAGTTTTCATCGGATAGTTCTTAAAAAGAAAAACTTTCAGAGTAGTTGTTCAGGTGATCAATATATAATAAAGTTTTTATAATTTTATATTTTGAGAATTAACTATAAATAATGTTACTATGTTTTTACATTTTCAAATTTCATTTCATATCTCCCTGTATTTCAAATAGCCAATAGCAAATCCGGTTAATAAAAGCCATTTGAGACAAAAGATGGATATATATCTGTACAATTTGTATTGCTCATTTCTGTGAATCGATAAAATTTGGTGAGTATTAATATTATATGATTATATTAGTAACATAAATATCTTTCAGTCTTAGATATATGTTACCATATAGAAATAAACCGACTACCTAAAGAACTTTAATTGTTTAAATATTTTCATCTCTGAGTATTTATACTTTTACTCAGAGTAGATTGATGCTTATTAATTTGTTTTCTTATGCTATATTTATAGAATATATATTACTTACATGTACTATAAATATATAATAAAAATATTATGTGACAACAATGCTCCATTTGTTTCCACATAGCTCTTTTCAATGCTTTAAAAAAATGGCTTACTTGATCTTTCTAAACCCTTCTAAGATATGCATACATATAATTATGTATTTCATTTATTTTAAAAACAAAGACAGAGTGGCAGTAAGAGAGTGAAAGCCTGGTAAATTCAGTGCTAGAATTAACAAAAGCTTTCTCTACATCTGAGCCTAGTTATATTTCAAATGCAATATTCATCAGCAAGAGTTTCAGAAACTAAATATCTCTTAATAATTCCACTTGGGTTATGTATATAATTTTATGTGAAGTGTTTCAATAAACCATCTGGCCTACCCTGAAATACCCCAATTAAAATCAAACATATACTGGAAATATTTCATAATCTGTAGGTTTTATTTTTTCCCTTGTGTTCATTATCTCGTCTTTGAGAAATGGCCTCTAATAAAGATATTCATTTGGCCTCAGGATATGTGTGTATTAAGGAAATAAAAACCCCAAGAGTTCTCCCTATTATATCCATAAGCGATTTGTCAAATGTCCCCAGGGCCTTTCACACACTGGTCAGTGCTTCACAGCAGTCACTACAGAATCTCCACATAGTTTTGCAGAATAACTTCATGAGTTTTCCAAACTAGCACATCTTTTAAGTCTTCCTTGTGCTTTTTTGAAGGTTTCAGGGAAAGTAAATATGTCTTCCTGAACCAGAACTTGAAATGGCAGTGGACTCAAGAGATCAAGGTTATCAAAACCAAAGTTCAATGTTCTGACTTCTGCTCACTTGCAGAACCGCAGCCAAGGTGAAGCTGTTGGTGTTATTTTTACAGTACTGAATTGCGCGAAAGAAGAGTTCTTATCACTGCAACTTATTATTGTTACGAATTTTAAATGTTGACCCTATTTTTTGATATCATCTCTGTCCTGTGAGTTCTTAGCTCATAGATGATTGCTGGAAAGGCTCCTTGACCTCCTTTACTTGTATGATGATTAAAATTATTGCTCCATTTGTTTTAAAAGAAAATTATGAGAAAAAAACCAGACATTACACCTATCAGAGACTGTTCCCAAGCACCCACTTTGAATAAAATCTCAGCATCTAAAGATTTACCTTTGTTCTTTGTGCACCAGTGGATAAGTGCATCACTGTTCTGGTGAGGACTTCTTTTATAAGGTACCAGGGAACATGGGTATGCAGAGATGTCACAGTTTTTGTAGAAGATGGGAGGCTATGAACACTTAAGGCTGTCACTCAGATAGAAAAGGGGATTCAAGTTGTGCTGTTTACTGGGACAGTTCTAGTATTTACTGCACCTAATCAAGAAAGTTCTAAATTGTAACATGAATAAAATAGAGAGCTAAGTATAAGGTGAACTCTCTGAGTGATGGTTCTCGGGCATTTTCTCCCACGGTAACACAGCAAAGGGCGACAAAGCCAACAGTAGAGAACAGAATTTAGCTATTAGGAGGCAGTTTATCACATCTCATCTCTAAAAGCCGCTTAGTATTAACTTCCACCTTTGCTCAGCGTTATTATTTTGTTAATGTTCTTAAAATGTTCAGCACCAATCTGTGATACACTTTCTGTTAAAAAAGCATTCTCCTTCTCTTTTTAATTATAAAATGCACAGAATGTATGTTGTGGGGGTCATAGAAGCATGCATGTGCATGTATGTCTGATAGTGTGTGTTTTTGCATACATACATGTGTGTGTGTGTATGTGTGTTGAGGGTTACATGAATAGCTGCATGATGATATATGAATGTCATGTCTTATGTGGAATGCTCAGACTGACCATGATGTTTCTTTGAAGATGCTGTTCATAGTAAAAACTTGTATATATTTTATATTTTACAAATGACCATGTATTCGTATATTAAAATAATACTGTTTACTTACCACTTTTTAAGATAGAATCATCCATCCCAAAAGATATTTGTTTTTGATTTTTGTGGTTTCTTTTGTTTTTTACTAAACACTACATATCTAAGTGCAAATTTCAGTTTTTAAACCATGTTAACTTGTATTTTGAAGACAACTGTGGCCAGAGGCTTTTAACAAAAGAAATATGGAAGGTTGAAAAGGACTGATGATCTAATATGTTTCAAGAGCCCCAACAGAAACTGAATCACTCTTCGGCTGCTGCAGAATCAGGTTCCTCATTCAAAAAGAAGTAAAATCTCTTTTACTATGCTGTCTTGAGCACCACAGATTTTAAAGAAACTATCTTTACATAATTAGTTCTTTTTATGTAGTCAGTATCACTACCTTGGCAAATTACTCTCTGCAGTTTTCTTATAATTCTTGTTTTTTCAATTTCCCATTTTATGTTATTCCCAAATCTATAATGGTGACACTGGACTAATGGCGACACTGGATGTGACTCATCAGTTCATTTGTATTGCATAGTGCGGTGGCATATTTTCAGGTTTTTTGCAGGTGTAAAAGTGAAGGAGTAAATATTCTATTTGAAAATGATTTTTCCAGTTCTTGGGAAAGGCAATATCAAGATAACATCTGACTCAAGAAATTAAAAAAAAACCATAATAAAAACAGAAAGAAAAAATAAGTCCCATGTTGAGAACACGAATGTGACTTCCCAGAACGATGCTGTGCAAGTCTTGGCCTGGCTGCATCATGGTTCAGACTAATGGATACAGATCAGCATATGTAGGCACTCATGAAAAATCTAAAGCTACTGTTAACCCATAATACTGGCCTCAGTATTCACAAAGGCTATCATCTGTGACTTGTAAACAGGAGAATCATCCATTGGAAGCCACAAATTCATGGCAGGATACCGACAGTCTACAGGGAGACCTCCACAGCAGTCAGTGATTGCTGCAAGCCTTCCATTTTCATAGCACTGCCCTGTTGCCTAGTAAATCAGCAAAACCACCAGTCAGACCGTGCCCTTGGCAAAATAGAATGCAATGTGGCATAATTACAAAGGAAATGGTTGGAGAAAACTCTCCAGAGTCCTCTGAGCTCAGTGCCTCAGGGTAATTTCCGGCTAACCTCTGATTGGATCCCGGTCACGTAGATAGCTTCATGACTAGAGATTTCTTGCTGTTTTCACTATCCCAAAACCATATTCTAAAACTTTTGCATTTCCTTGTAAAACAAAGATTACATATATTCGGTTATAAAATGCTGTTTGAAATAAAAAACATTGGAGACGCCACCTGTTTTCTCTGGAATCCCTTATGCAGCTAGGTTTCCATAAGAACTGCTCCCATCAGTCACTGAGTACACTATAACTTCAATGTATATGGTTTTCATGAAGTTAATCGCCATCCTGACAACTTGGAAATCATGCTGGCACATGGGAAAGGAAAGATGACTACAGAACTGTGACCTGCTCCTGTTATACCTGTGCCCACCAAAGTCACGTTGACATTCCCAAGGTCCGGTTTGTTGGACTGCATAAGATCCAAGGAAGCCTGAAATTCTTGGTACTACTATGTGAGATCCCCATTATCACTCCTAAGAGCAGTGCAGAGGGACTTGACTGACGGTTCATCAGGGCAGACAATGCTTGATGAACCATCTAGCTGATTTTTATCTAGCTACTCACTATGAATAAGACGCAAGCTCTGGGCTCAGAATTATCACACTTGTATATTAGGACCAGAAAGGACAGGCTTTTCCCTTTACATGATTAAGAAACTATCACAAAACCCAGAAGGTCATAGTTTAATGGATATATTGGATTTTACTGAGTAGAGGTAAGGAGGAGCTTCATGGGGGTGAAGTTTCAGATATAAACCTGGTGAAAGATTAAAGTGCATGTAATGCAAATGTCACATCCAGTTTCAGGGGGTCCCTGTATATTATATGCACACGTATTGTATATGGTCACCCAAATAATAACCATCAGACCAGAGTTTACATTAATTTCTCCCTCAAAAATATCTATGATTGAGTGTTTATGGGAAAGTTATGTTTCGTCCAGTTTTCATTATGCCACCTAAGAAGCTTTGTAACATTTCTTTCTCTGTTGTTCTCGGCCCACACTTCAAAGCCTCAGCTATACTACACATATGTCCTGCACTGTGGCTTTCAGATGCACTATACACTTGTCCCCATGTAGCCCTTTGGAGCCATAGCCTTTGTAAGAGTTGAGCTCATTTCATCATTTCCCCAAGGTCAGGTTGTTGTCCCCATGAAGATGATATCTATGTCACTGAGAAATCATGACAGAGACAGTGTCAGAAAAGCTGTCCCTTTTCTTAGTAACTTCAGTGACTAATGGATGAGAAGAACAAGCAGACATCATCCTTGAAGAGAGTAATAATTTCCATATGGAAAAGAGAAAAAGACAGAAATGCATGAAATCTTCATCTTTGGCTGGAACAGTTTGGGAATAGTCTAGAAACTTCACAGACACTCTGGAGAGCAGCCTGCTTCAGTGTTCTCACAGGAGGAGATGGGGCAGAGTCAAGGCTGGCAGTGTAAGGATGAGCTTGGGAGGCAGACAAAAGCAGCAGGAATGATAGCCAGGAAGGCAGAGCTTGTTGAAGGCAAAGGAGACAAAGAAATATGGCTATGAAGAATTTAGGAGGTGGGTTTCGGGTGGTAAGTTGTCATGTTGAAGACTGCGGCAGTGGGTTTCATCAGAGAAGTGAGGAGTAGCATGAGCAGTTCTGTATTGTAGAAAGATCACTCATCATTTTCTTTCTTGTTCAAGTGACTAAGAAAAATTAAGGGTTTCTTCTTTATTTCCTGCTATATACTACTGGACTCACATGAAACACAAATTGTTGTGTACCACGAAACATCTGGAAAGATGCTGTAATTGGTCACTTTGATGAGTTCTACAAAACACTTGAAGCTTTGTAAACAATAGCAAGGGGATGTAACTCAAAGTACCAGATACCTTCAAGATTAAGCAGTCTCATGCATTTGGTATTTGGTGAAGGCATTTCAACAATGGAATCATGGCAGGGGTATACAAGACACAGAAAGCCTTATATGCAAATCAATGCTTGTTCATTTATAACAACCCTGACCTGAGAATCAGCTTAGGGTTCTACAGGCTATGCTAATCCTCCTAAAGTCAAGCATCCAATAGTCTAACCAGCCCCCACTAGCATGTACCCACAAAGTCTTCACAACACCTTTCCATAGCACTCTACCAGAAACCAGGTAAGAGACCCATGTGGACCATATCCAAGCCATAGATGTCACCAGTGGAATAGCACACGACAGTGCCTAGGCTCTCTCAGATGCCTGTGGTTTGTTTCGTTAGCTCGGGCTGCCATAACAAAATCCCACAGACTGATGGATGAAGCATAACCATCTCCCATAGTTCTGAAGAAAGGAAAGTCTGAGGTCACAGTGCCAGCAGAAGTCCTATCTAATGAGGACAGCATCATGGGTTTTCCTCCTCTTCCTCTGAGGGCACTCATCCTGTCCTTAGGGCTCTCCACCTAGGGCCTCGGCTACATCCAAAAGACCTACTTGGAGATGAGCCCTTCAACATAGGCTGTTGGAGGAGCTATAAGCTCCAGGCCTTCCAAATCCATATCCCTCTCTAACACAAAATATAATCATCAAATGCTAGCTAGTCTACTCCGGTCAATCTGGATTTTTTATTTTTATTTTTATAATTTCAGTAGCATGTTAGCAGGAAGAAAACGGAATGTGAGGGCTTTTCTCAGCTGCCTCAGTCATAACGACCATACTTTATCTGTTTGCTTATTTTAATTAGTTTACAAAATAACAGATTCCTTAAGGCATTTTCATATATTCTCTTCCAATCCAGGCTCTTCTCCTCTATCTCCCTTCCACACCCCTGTGCTTATATGATGCATCATTCCACTCTTATATACTGTGTTCTCAGTTAGGCATAATTTAAACCAAATATAGCCAAGAGTCTATATCAAGGCCAATTTCTGTAGCTGTAAACCTGTGAAAGCCATAGCTATGTGCTTTCAAAATACAATCATGACCCAGGTATGGGATAGACTTTTCATTCACAGAAGTAAACATTAGAATGAAAACTAGGTGAGACTTAATAAATCAAATTTCATGAGGTCTTCAAGCTCAAAAATAGTCAACTTTAATGCAATCTCAGAGTTTCATGCCAGATGAAATCACAATGTCACCTCCACTTTCAGTGAACCACACTCTCAAGAGTTGGCTTTCAGTGCCACTCTGACTATATCATGGCACTTGGTTGCAAGGTTCCTAGTTAGCATCTCATCAACTGCTTTGATTAAGGGCTTCCCAAACAATGGAAAAAGAAATTCTGATGATCTCCATGTTCCTTTGGAGCCATTTCCCCTTTTCTTGAAGAACTAACATGTTTGAAATCTGAGTGGTTTTATCATCCTGTCTTGCAGATGTAAAGAGTCTACCAACCATTTTCATTCTGTCCCATTTTAATGACCCTCCGTTCAAACTATCAGCATTTCAAATGGGGTCGTTAATTAGGTCTGTGACTGACAAGCCTCCCATCTTCTTATGCAGTGGTACATCACTCACCAGCTTATTAATCTCTCATGAACATATTCTTTTGTTTTCTGTATTATAGACAGGCTGAGCACTTTCTGAATTTTCAGGTCCTAAGTCCTTTTGTTGACAGTGACCTCTTTGATAAATTTCTCACTTCTTGAATTTCATATAAGCCATCAAGAGGATGCAAGCCACTCCTTTGTCACTCAAGTGAGGAGCATCCTTATTAAATACTATCACCCTCATGCTTACAAAATCACGATATTGCAAGGACAATGCTAAGTTCTTTCCCGCCCAATGCAGCAGTCTGAGCAGCAGTCTGTCTGAGGATGCAGTCCATCTGAGGATGCAGTCTGAGGACAGAATCACCCCTTTGACCTTAGCACTGACAGAGGTAAGAACTCTAGTGGCTGGCTGCTCTGCTTCTCTGATCCTTCAGTTTTCACAACTGTATCTGACTCGAGGATTTTATTATTAAGAACAATTAGAATTTGTGCTGCAGTTCATCATCCCATGACTACACAACAGAGAATAAGAAAAGATAAGACATGTTAATTCCTTTCTATGAACACACTTCCATCAATAATGAACCCCTCCCACTCACAGTGATGCTAGTTCATTTGTTCTGCCCCAGTGACTGATCACCTCTCTAGATTCCTCAACTTTTAACATGTTGAATTGGTTTGATTTCCTAATATATGATTTTTAGAGAAAACCCAGAAACATCTGTAGTTAAAATGAAGTTTTAAGATATACTTAAAGGAACATTGTTTGAATCAGGAATAACAAATAAGGTTAATGTCTAATATACAAAGATATAATATATAAAAATAAGGAAAGTTAACCAGTGATCCAGGGTAGGATAAGAGGGGATGGAATAATAGTAAAAATCTTTATTTTTTAAATCTCCAGTGATGACAGTAAGTAAATTACAATTAGAAAACTGACAAAAGAAAATGGAGAGTTGAGGGTGGAGAGAAAATAAAAAATTCTTCAGTATTTGAGAAACAGAAGCTGGTGTGTGTGTATGTGTGTATGTGTGTGTGTGCGCATATGCATGCATGTGTGTAAAATGTTACAATGATTTGCGTATTTTAAGTGGCCATTTATGAATTAAGCACAATAAGTGACATTTTCACATATTAACAATATCTACATTCTTTCAAGATCACAACCTCATTCTCCTGTTCTTCGCCTTATAACTTAGGCGATTGCTGAGCTCTATTCAGTTGCTCTTACCACTTCCAGACCTCCAAAGAGGATTTAGCCAGGATCATAGTCACTTTTGCAAATGCCATACTCGGGACCTAAGTACA
Organism: Dicrostonyx torquatus; assembly: GCA_028555095.1. Taxonomy (NCBI): domain Eukaryota; kingdom Metazoa; phylum Chordata; class Mammalia; order Rodentia; family Cricetidae; genus Dicrostonyx; species Dicrostonyx torquatus. The sequence continues at coordinate 6,353,524 of JAQHUG010000053.1, read as the reverse complement.
TCTAAACAGCACTGACAGTTCCATTATCACAGCTTGACCATCCAGACTTTATAATATTGCTAAGTAATCTGTGTCAATTTTTGCTCTTGAGAATAAAGGATAAAGTATCTCTCAAGATAAAAGGAAATCTTTATTTCTTTTTTTAAAAAAAGCTACCCCCACAGTACACTCTCTCTAAAATACTACTAAGTTGTAGTATTTTATTCACAAGACACATTTTTTTCAGTATTGCAAATCTTTCTTTAGTAGCTTTGCTGTAGAAACCAGTTCTGTTTATACCAAGCAGTCCTAGCAAACATGAAAGGGATCTGTGTGTGCCTGCATGCTCAAGAATTCATAGAGTATTAAGAAAAGTGCACAGATCTGATGGGCTGGCACTCAGGAGCCTCTGGACACTCTGCATTGAGCGTCCTCTGATCTACCGTGTAAATTAGGCCTCCTGCTAGTAATATAGTTACTTCAGCACACATAACAACTATTAAAATCATCTTATATCTGTAAAATTCCCTGTTCTGGAAAAAAACATCAAAAGTAGATGAAAGTATTGAGTAGTTTGAATATTTTTGTCGACTTTAGTTAGTATATTTGATGTGATTTTTTTTCACTGCAATGAACCCTCTGAAGCTATTTCATTATAGAACTTCATTTAGCTTCAATAATTTCTCAAATATCAATCTGTCAACACAACACACACATCTATATAAATGGTCAGTCTAATATGTGAGTCTGTGTGTGTGTGTGTGTGTGTGTGTGTGTCACACAGTACGGGGTTGAAGGGAAAGAAAAGCAACTTGGGAAATTATGCTCTTGCTTATTGAAGATAAGCAACAGTCTCATACAGCATATTACCCAGGATGAGGCAGGGCAGTGTCCTGTGTTAGAATTTCCAGTACACAAGGACACTTTCCAGATTTCATCATTTCAGGCAAGCTTAATAAAATTCTGAAGTTCCACAAGGTGAGTTTGACAGGCACTGTGCTCTGAGATCTACTGCTTCCGGTGCATTAAAACGACATCACTGAGAAGGAATAATAATGATACATTAAGTCATTAGTACTTTAGAAATCCGACTTTTCAATTTACTGCCTACTAGGACTGAAGACGACATATCTTCGTAGAATGTTGAAATCTTCCTAGTCCTCTGTTAGTATACAGAGCCAATACTCATATTTAAGAATATGTATGCATCCTTCATGGTTTTACTTGTTATTGGGGTGATTAATGTCCCATAGAAACAGAAATAAATTTGAATCAGATGAAGAAATATGTTCATTTGACAGCTACAAGAGGAATAGGATGATATTTAAAGGAAATTATTGGAAGTGATGGTCAGCATGATGAAGGAATGCTTAGGTTTATAAAATGTTATTGCAATTGCTATTATGTATAGTCCTTATAAAATATTCAACTTGGAAAAGAGAAAGCAGGAGATCTTTATTTTAAAGAAGGCATTGCTACTATGTGTACATAATACTTTTTAAATTAGTATACTCTCAGGTCTCTTTTGTAAATTTATTCATTGAGAATTTTATATAAGTGTATAAAGAAATACAATCAAATCATACAGCTGCTCCCTCTTCTCCCCAACACACCCTCCTACTATGTTTCTTCTCCTCCTCCTCTTTCTTTTGTTGCTGCTTCTGCCTCCTCCTCCTCCTCCTTCTTCTTTTCTCCTTCTCCTTCATAATTCAAGTTCTATTAGTGTTGCTCATAGGTAGATAAATGTGGGCCTATCTACTACAGCATGGGAAAAACAACCAGGGGCAAAACCCCTAGTAAAGAGCGATTCCCCATGCCTCAACACCTATCAGATTTCAATAACGCCTCAGTGAGGTGTGGGGTTTTGTGAGCTTCTGAACCATCCATACTATAATTATGATTGGCTTGACTTTTCTTGGATCTTGTGTAAGTAATGAGATCTTCTGTGATTTCACCAGTACAACACTCAAGTCATGTTCAGCAGACATTTCATAGCACCTTTCCAATCCTCTCGCTTTTACATTCTTTCAGCCCCCTCTTTGATGACACTCCTTGCAACATGAGTCTTGTCAGAGGTAAGGGCATGCTGAACATGTCATGTTTAGGGTTGAACACAAATAGTCATTTATTCTTAACATTTTGGCTAGGTATGCGTCTCTCTGTGTTGACTACTGCCCACTGCAAAAGACTCTAAGATAGAAGAAGAAAGAAAAAGTAGGTGAGCCAAAAACTCTGTACCGCTTTAGACCTTAGAATTTAAGCATTTGGAGAAGGCTGGAAAATTGTTATCTCACAGCTTAGTTATTTGGCCTGTTTTTTTTCCTGATATTCCCCATCTTCTTTCTCCTTGGAGTAGAATTATAGTTGTTAATCTGTCCAGCGTCTTCTCAACAAAACATCAGGACTCTTCACTACATTTCTGCCACATCTCCTCTTGGTTTCCTTTTGGTTTCTTTGGTGTGTGTCTAGCTTCTCTTGAAATGCCACAAAGTAAAGTACTTCTTGGCAAATTTAGATTCATGAGAAATAATTAAAACTCACAGCAACTCCTGAAGGCTGTGAGCTTGTGCTGCCAGAGAGCACATGACAGAGACTGGAACTCTTGCTGATGTGTTTGCCTGGGTGGGAACAGTGGCTTGAACTGAGCTGCAGCTCAGGATTTGTTTGCCTGCATTGTTCATTTTTCCTGTTATAATACCCATATTTCCATCTGAAAGCATGTAAAGCCCTACCTCCCAGGAAATCAGTGAGCATATATTTCATTGGGAAGTGACATTTTATGAACTCTGCTTGCCCTTGTTCTCATGCATGCCCACTTCATAACAGTGAGAGCCTCCTCTGCCAACCAGTATATGAAATTAAGTTTAGTTCTTTTTTCTCTACTATCATGATCATGACAGTGAAAAAGCCAAATGACATTTGAGGCTTTTCAACTCTTCTTTATTACATTATGAAGCTTTGATCCACACTACTGGCATTTGACCTTTGCATTTGATGAAGATGCATACGCAAGGTATGAACAGGCATGAACTCTGCAATCCCTTTGTTTGAAAGAAATAAATACAAACATGGGTCTTGATATTGATTGTTATAATTATGGCTTGATTTTTAATCTGGGCTAGTAAAGAACAATAATTCTTTTTTAAATAAATTATAAATGGAGACTTGATCTGAGTTTGTAACTCTGGGAACATTAGGGTCTTACGAGTCATAGGGTTTATATCTGTGCTGTTTACCACTTGTAAACCATAGTAATGACTCTGCAATCATCTAATTACTACCTAGGTAAACTGCCCTTATAGCAATTTATTGTTCTCATTTCTATTGCATGAAGTGGGATTTTATTTTGTGGTTTTTCTTGTTTTTCATATTGAAAAGGTGGCAAAACCTTGGACAGAACTTAAGTTTGCAACCCAACATAAATCAAAGCTTCATTCTTGAGTCTGAAGGCCCCTGCCCCCACCTCCATTCTCAGTGACCCTGGGAATGTAATCTTTGCAGAGCGAACCTTGAATCTGGTCTCGACAGCATGTGACTTATGAAGTGTGGAAGGGTGAGGTGTCCAGGGAAAGAGGCAAATCCTGCAGAAATGAGCTTCACAATAATGCATTTTCTTTCTTGGAATCTCAGTTCAGGTAGAACTGTGACCTTTTTCCTATTTGATCAGAAAGCTGTTGCTCATATTTGAATGCTACTCATTCCTTCCAATATGCAAGGCGTGTAGCTGTAACCCGTCATTATAATACTTCTGTTTTTTTTTTTCATTTATTGACCCCTTAAGTCAGGAATCCTGGGTAGGAAAAAAAAACATTAAATTCAAGCCAGAAAAGCATTAAATAAGAGGGGCTGCTGCCTTTCTTAATAGTTGGAGATCTGATTCCTCTGCCTGAGTAGTATTCACCAGAAAGAAGTACGTTAACTATCATTGCTAATGAGAGTTTATGAGACTAGTATTGTACTGAAAGAAAAAAAAGGTTAAAAATGATATAAAAAAAGATAACATAGGCAAGAGACTCAGAGAGTGAATCCCACAGACACTGTTAGAAGGAAGCTGTGAGTTCATTCACAAAAGCACTGCATGGGAGCCTCTGACAGTGGTGAGGAGCAAGAGCACAGTAATTGCACCTTATTGGTCTCCATACCTGATTTGTTCACACTATATTCCATATAGTGTTCAATAATACAGGTTTGGTAAATATTGGTTTAAATCTGTTTGCTCTCAAATCTTCATTAAAATCTAAAAATAAGTTTTAGAAACACCAGTTCCATCTCCTGACCCATTCAAGGTCTCCATAAGTGTTGTTTGCTTCCTCCCCAGAACTATAAATGTTACTCCTGGGTCCAAAATAATGCAATTCTCAATTATGTGTGGGTTCTCTCTCACCTTTTCTCTCTCCCTCTGCTTCCCTCCCTTCCTCCCTCCCTCCTTCCCCATCTCTTCTCCATCCACTCTGTCTCACACTTTGTTTTTCATATCTTTCTCTCTGCAGTTCTTGAGAGAATGAGCTGACTTTTGATCATCAGCTCTCTGATACTGCAAGGCAGGCTGATGTTGCCAGGAATGCAGGAACACTTGGTCCTGCTGCTCCAATGGAAAGTCATTCTGGAGGCAGATGACAGAGTGAGCTAGGATTTAGCCTCTTCTGCGTCTTTTATTTTCCTGTAGACATATTTATGTAATTACCTAGAGATAACTCTATTTGCTACCACGGCATTGTGACCGCTCGACTGAAATCATTACCATATCATAATAATTCATTACAGTGTACTCAAGCTTTTATAACTATATTTATGATTAGAAATGATTCATGTTTATTGTGGGAAACCGGGAGTGCAATGAAGAAATTACAAATGAGCCCCAGGCCCAGAGTAGACCTGCGTGGGCTCCATCCTTGTGTGGAGTCAGCGCAGGGAGATGGATGGCCCTAACCATGCACCCTGAGCCATGATCCCTCCAGGCCAGCAGCATCTGGAGCATGCTGTGTGGTGTTTAGTTTCTATAATGAAGAGAGAAGCTAAGTGGCCTATCCTTTTACAAAGTAAACACACTCACATTCTGCTTCTCTTCTACTACTGCCTAAGACTGTCCTGGGCATCTGGCTAAGTGACCTTCCAGGTGACCTTAGGGTGTCCTGTGGAAACAACAAGTCCACGTAGGGACCATTGATTCTGTTCTGTGTTTAGACTGAATAGACAAGAATTTTACTGAGTGAAGTGGGAAGTGACAGTACAAAAGAGAAATCTCATTTTGTCTTTTGAATGACAACCAATGAATAAAAACTCAATTGATAATATGAGTAAAGCTCATTTTAACAAGCAACTTTGTAGCTGCAAAAATAGCAAGAAATCACAAAAAAAAATAAAGCTGATTATTTCAAGGCTGCTGTGTGTAGATTTTGTCTTGTTTGCTTGAGTTTACTAGCAGTTCTAATAATACATGTGACATTATATTTATACACATATCGCCTTTAAAATGAAGCTATCTTTTAGACCTTATATGAATTCAAGTGATCATACTCCTAAAAGGCTTAAGTACAAGGTAACATCTTTACTATCTGCATGAATTTTTCTAATGGCCTTCTCACATATTGAAAAATAAATACAGAATCAAGCAAAAAATAAATGAATAAATAAATAAGCAATCCCCATTACAAACACCTTTTAAAAATAAATCATGGAGCCTGGAAAGGGAAACTCTCATGGCGCTCTACAATGACAAAGAACTAAAGGCAGCCAAGGATCTTTCCCAGGGATGAGTGAGTCCCCTCATTGGTTATTCAGTACCAAGTGGGCAGCCTTCAAATCATACACATAAAAGTAACAAAAATGGACTGAGAAGGTTGTATTTATATATTTGCAGGTGTGTGTGTCTGCATGTGTGCACGTGTGTGTAGCATGAGCATGTATGTGAACAATAGCAGAGAGGCCATGATTTCGAGAGGGAACAACGTGAGTGGTACATGGGACGGACTGGTGAGGAGAAAGGAAAGGGGGAAATTTATGTAATTATATTTAAATTTTTAAGAAATGATACAAGTGAATACAGAAGTAAAAACACTAACATGGCATACAGTTCAGAAAGCTAGGTAAAGTACTAGTATCAGTACCTGGAGTTGAAGGATACGAAAAAGAATAAACTTCAGAATATTGCAACTCAGAAGGAAGGAACCCAGCTGCTGTTCATGTCACAAATGCTAGTCTATGCAGATAAACAAATTGCTCTCCAGTGTTTGAGTTTTCCATCTGCTCCCTCACTAAACTGGGCCAGTCATCAGAAAGCAGAGTGCTTGGACCACACTCTCATCCGCACAGCCGCCCTCACTGAGGACTCACCACTGCACTGGCTGTTTCTGATCTTGGAACCATTTTAACAGAATTGCTGGCTCTGTTCTCCAATATTCCATTGACCTACACGAATCGACAGAGAAGTCTGTCAGGTTTCTGTGGGAAATGCCGCGTGCCTCCTCACAACAAATGGACACGTCCAACCCAGTCTCTTCTCTTTTGCTTTAGCACTAAGAAATCAAAGTCAAATTATTTTAGTAACTACTCTGTCAACCAATAGCATCTATTTCTTTGCTTCATTGATTTATTTTTACTCTGACATTCTAATGAATTCTCACCTGTCCTAATCACTATATTTTAAGAAACAAGACAGCCTCATCTCGTCTTAGAAGGTAGACACTACAAGAAAATAACCTTATGGGCAAATGCACCAAATTAATCTTTTTGTCTTCCTGAACAATGCTGATCTTATCACTCTGGCTGTGGTGCTTTATATAGATATGTTCTTGATAGACTCATGTTTGACTTCTTGGCCCATAGGGAATTGGACTATTTGGAGGTATGGTCTTGTTGGAGGAAGTGTGTTACTGTGGAGGTGGGCTTTAAGGTCTTATATGCTCAAGCTATGCCCAGTGTAGAACACAGAATCCTTCCACTCTCTGTGGATCATGATGTAAAGCTTTCAGCTCCTTCTCAAGCACCACATCTACCTGCATGACACCTTCCATGATGACAATGAAATAAATCTCTGAAACTGTAAGAAATCACCAATTAAATGTTTTCATTTAGAAGAGTTGCCATGACCATGGGTCTCTTCACAGTAACAGAAACCCTAACGAGGACACTGGGCCCTTTAAACTCATTGCTAACTTTCTTATTTGAATAATTACATTGGAGATTCTTTTTGGAAAACTTTTTTTTATTTTCATGTAGTAGTTCTGTTTATAGGATATTGAAACTACTTTCCACCCTAAAAAAATGCATCAAAGTTTATAGATTCAAGACATGACTTCTCAGTGACTGAACTAGCTCTTGAAGATCAGACTGACCTCAAACTCACAGAGATCTGCATGCCTCTGCCTCTGCTGAAAATGAAGGTGTGCGCCACTACTGCCTGGCTTAAAATTAGTTCTTAATAAGCCTCAGAAACTGGTTAACCAATATTGAGATTTACTCCAAATTTTCATAACTAGATATCTCTGTCTGTGTCTGTGTCTCTGTCTGTGTGTATGTGTGTGTATGAGCACACACACATACAGACACATGTACATATGGATACCAGAAGTCAATGTTGGTTGTATTCTTCAATCACTTCCTACTTTATTTACTATTGATTTATTACTTTTGAGATGATGTCTCATTGTGTAGCTCCTGCTGCTCAGAATTTCTGTGTTGATCAGACTAGGCTCCAGCTCACAGAAATCCACTTGTCTCTGCTTCCTGAGTGGCAGGATCGAAGGCATGCTCCATTACTCTAGGCTCTACTTTAATTTTTAACACTGGGTCTCTCACTGAACCCAGAGCTCATTGATAGGCTAGACTGCCTATCCATCAAGTCCTGGGAGCCTCCTGTCTCTGCACTCCTATTGTTAGGTTACACACATGTGCTACTGCTTCTGGAATTCAGGGGGCCTTAAGAATCTAAACTAAGGGATGCATGCTTATATGGAAGACATGTCATCATCTAACCCATCTCTCCAGCTTCAAGATTTTGAAGGTTGCTTCTTATTAGAATTCAAGCTAGAAAAGTACCTCAAACTATATAGCTGGAGTTTGTTGTTTATAATAAGTATATTGAAATTTGTAAAATTAACTTTAAATTTGGTTTTCTTGAAATCATCAGAAACATCCTCATTTACAGAAATTCCAGATTAGGTCCCTCCACACCCTTTTTTCTGTCAATAAATCTTGAAATAAAAAGAAATATTCTGCCATTGTTTGTGGATTTTTTGATGGGGATTACTCTTTTTATTTCTTTTATTTATTTTTCCTTAGAGACTTTCAGTGGTGGAATTTGTTCTTTAATAATTTCCCACATGCATATGTACATTCTGTTTACTCCTTCACTCTCTCTTCTTGTACTCCCACCTCTGTTATTCCCCATTGCATGTGTCTTTTCTACATGTGTGCCTTTTTGTTGTTTTGTGACACTCTGATTTTAACCAGGGACATTCCTATGGCCACTAACTAATGGAACCTGATAAGTACACTATTTTATATGTAACCAAAATCATTGAATGTCCTTCCCTCACAATCCATTAGTTACCAACAGTTCAGAAAGGGGTTGTATGGTCCTATGAGCCCCTCCTTGATCATTGAGTCTCTGTTGACACATCCAATCTTGGACCATCCCCGGGGAGGTATCCCTTGCTTTGTGTGTGCAATGGCTGTGTCATTGGCTGAAGATAACATTTTGCATTTCTTCTTCCTCTTTTCTTGCTCTTACATTTTTTCTGCCCTCCTGAAATGGTCCCTAAGCCGTGGATGAGAAAGCATAAATATTCTGTTTAGAACCGAGCAGTAAGCTGATATTTATTCTAACATCATGAATATCTGTAAGTCTCTGCATTTACGGCCATTCACTGAAAAGACGAGCATTTGTGATTAAGAACTGGAATAGCACTTTTCTATAAGTATATATATTTAGACTGAGGTTTGGTGCCATGTCAATTTAGGAAAAACAAGATAGTGCAGTCCTACCCTGAGATCTATGACCTCCCTAGCCGTGGGTTTTTGACTAAGTTAATAGTACCAAATATGTATTCCTCCCTAAACTGTGGGCCTCAAATTCAAATCTGAGAGTGGTTAGTTACTCCAATATCAGTCCTTTCTTTATTGGACCAGTGAGCATAGCAGGCCTGGCAGATCGACTTTGTAGTTCTTAGGGTTCACAGCTGGTTAACTTAGTTTATACTATAAAAAACAATGCTTTTTCAAGTTTCGAAGTTCATATCTACCATAGTGCTGGAATAATGAAAATCATGGCAGAAAGCAAGTCATCATGGTCCAGTACAGAAGTTTCGTTCTTCTTCATGCCTGGCTGGTAATCAAAAAGGCTAGACTGGTGTTTGCATCGCTTTTCTTTAGCTACTTTCAGATCTTGTCGGAACACTGCATTTCTTTTAAGGCTGGCAGCACCAAGTGCTCTCCTCTCTTTCCCCCAAGGTGAGCATCTCATCTGCAGCCTTGCATGGACAGCAGTCTTCTGTGGATGGGGTGTGCCTTGAAGGAAACATATAAGCAACTCAACTCCTCACTATTATTGCATGGCAAGATCCAAATCAGTTTAGAGATATAAGTAGTTTAGCTTCTTGGTATTCTGTGGGAGTAGTGAACCCTTTCTTGAATTTACATAAGACCTTTAGTGGAATGTGATAGACATCAGAAAAAAAAAAGCACATGATAAAAGAACAATGAGACACAATAAAGCCCCAAAGCAAGGCAACTATTGGAATCAGGTGCTTTCAGGATAAACAAGCAAATATATTATTTTTTCATGAGATAAAGAGATTAGCCTTCTTATTGTGATATCAAGAAAATGAAAGCAAGACATTAGCATAACCAAGTGACAGAACAGATAGTGGTAGAAAGAGTAAGGGAGTTCTGTATCATTTCAAGATTCTATTATACTTTCAGTCAGCCAGAAAGTGATTTATGTTATACAAAAATATACCCCTAATATAGTATCCATGGTGATATTTTAAACTTTCATGTTTCTTTCTGTGTAATGAAGTATAAAGTATCTGAACTATTTCAGTAATTTTATATCATAAATATTAGTTTCATTTTTAAAATAAATATTCCTAATAAGTTTTGCATATAAATGTGATTTATATTAATTTTATGAATTTTTCATTATAATACACTATATGGTAGGCTATGTGGGGGGCCAACAATGCATAGCTTTAATCTCTTAAAGACACGATCCAAACACTTGGTTGGTTCAGCTATTTCCTCGGAATTTTATTTGGGATTACACATCCACATCCTTGTAGTTGGCCTTGAGTAAGGCACTGATCCTCATGACCTAACTGACAGACGATACCACAGAGCTTTTGGATTATTGGTATTGTTTTGTTTTCTTGTTTTTGTGTAATTTTTTTGGTGTTATAGTGACATTTTCATTATGATGTCATAATACACCCTGTCATAGAATGTTCTCTTTAATGAAATGATGCTAAATTAAAATAATTTCGTTGCTGCTTCTTCCAATGCTCCACATAGGACCTTGCAGGTAGCAGCACTTCCTGCTTCTTTAACTATTCTCAACTTTATATCTTCACTTTACAGAAAAGACTTAGTGCAAATATATGTGCAAAGCAGTTTGGAAAATTAGATCACGAATTCAATTCAGTAAGGATGTTGCTGATTTTATGAGTAATTTTTCAGCTCAGAGAGTTTTTGAAAAAAACTGGACACATAGTGTTTTTTGAGAAACCTCCTGAGAGAATAAATTCTATGGTTTATACAAGGGACATACTTAAATTCAGTGCCGGTATTGTGTCTTTTTATTTCCTTTCTTATTAAGAATTTTTTAATACAATCTTTTCTCATTTTACCTCGTTATCCCTGTTCCCACTCCCTCCCCTGCTCCTGCTCCACTCTTCCCCCGACCCTATCCCCATCCATTACTAATATTCTTTTCAAGTGTGAGCAGAGATTTCTATAATCTAGTCACTGACTTTTCTTAGACACAAACTCTGAGAACAGCTAGCTTGGAAGAACATATTCAAGATCCGTGTCTTCTCAAGCAGTAGTCACTAGCCATACTTGATAGTTTAACCATTAAATGATTAATTTGAATTGCAAAGTTATGGATTGAAAGGCTTAGTATAAAGTACGTTTTAAAATTTATTGAATTTTTTATTGACTACATGTTGATTTGAGAACATGTGGGGTTAACATATTATTAGAGTTTATTTCACTCAAGTTATGTTCCTTTTAAAATTAGAGACGCTAATATACTGGGAAGTTTGAGTTACATATGTAACTCCCATCTGTGTTCATATTATTATTTTTATTGAGGTCCAGTGGTCTAGATATCAATTTTTATAAATTAATGTAATAATATGAACATCTGTGTTCATATTATTATTTTTATTGAGGTCCAGTGGTATAGATATCAACTTTATAAATTAATGTACTAGACAGATGTGTCGTATGAAGTCGCTTGTTTTGTTCCCGGCTGCTCAGTACCAAAATAATCACACAGAAACCATATTATTTGCAATACTGTTTGACCAATAGCTTAAGCGTATTTCTGGCTAACTCATATCTTAAATTAACCCATCTCCATTAATCTGTATATTGCCACGAGGCTGTGGCTTACTGGGTAAATTTCTGATGTCTGACTCTGGTGGGGCTACATGGTTTTTCTCTGACTCCACTTTCTTTCCCCCAGCATTCAGTTTAGTTTTCCCTTGCCTAGCTCTGCTCTTCCCTGTCACAGGCCCAAAACAGCTTTTTTTATTAATCAATGGTATTCCAGAATACAGAGGGGAATCTCACATCACACATGTCTTCCTCCCTCTCTTGTGCATGTGTGTGTGCATGCATGTATACACATGTATGTGTACACATGGGTATGTGCGGTTCCAGAGGCCAGAAGTAAATGTTAGGAGCACTTCTCATTTGCTTTCTGGTCTAGTTTTTGAAACCTGGTCTTTCACTGAACCTGAATCTATCCAATGTAGCTATATTAGCAGGCCAGTAACCTCAGGGGGTTGCCAGTCTCTATTTCCCCAGCACTGAAGCACTCCCCTGTGTCCAGCTCTGTATGTGAGTGCCAGAAAATAAACTCAAGTCCTCGTGTTTGTGTGTAGCATTTTCATTACTGAGACATCTCTACCACCCACCGATAAAGAGGCTATTTAAATGAATATAATTGTCATTTATGACAGACCATACAAGTACTCTTTCTTCTATAAGCGGTTTTTCATTGTGTCATTTTATCACAACAACAAAAAGGGTAACCAATGCAGTGGGGATTTAATTGACTTAGCCACGTGAAGTTTCTATGTGTTGATCATCACATTCAGCTCTATAAGCATTCACAATTTTCAATCCATAAAATTAAACACCTTACTAAAGAAATTTAAAAATTCTGTAGAATAGTTTCTGTGCTTGATTCTTCAGTTTTATAAGTCAGCATTGTTCTATATAGTAGCTCTCAGCATTATCTGAGCACGACATAACAACATAGGTATGATCACACAGTTATATTGATCTGGCAAACTGATATTTTCTGTCTATTCTATGTGATCAATTAAGTACACCCCCAAAGCTCATTAAATCTTGCCTTTATTTGAAAACCAAACCCACATTTGACTCTTTTGGATATCAAGCGTCAGGAACCGTGGGCAAGTTTGAAGGTCAGCAGCTGTGAGCTTCAGCCACCCTGGCCACAGCAGGGCTGTGGGGACCAGAAGACTCAGAGAAATATGTCTCTGCTTCCCAAGCTGGACATAATTAGGATGCAATCTTCTTCTACCGTATAAGCTTTCTTCTATAAATCTGCAAGGTCTCCAACATATGGGAGATAAGACAACATTTATTCCTCTCTAGTCAGAAAATGAAGTGACAAAGCCAGATCCCTGCAGAACAGACTACGGCTGAAAGCAAGCTATAAAAAGACTGAACGAATCACGTGCAGGATCACTGAGGGCCTTCTGAAGTTAACCAAAGAGGGAGACATAACTTCAGGTTAGGTGAAAGCAAACTAACAATGCTGAGCAATGACTTACTCGTCTGGGGCGACCAAATCGAATTAACTTTCTCCCCACCTTTCCAGTCTGGTTCTCGGTGAGAAAATACACATTCATGTTCTAACTCCATTTCCCTTTGGCACCCTACCCCCACTTCTTCTGCCCCTGCTGTCCTTGGTGTCTTCTCTGTGGATCAGACTTTGCTTCTTTGCTGCTAGAGGAATCTTCCTTCTCTGGCAAGGCAGGGTGTTAAGGGCAACCTTGCTCTGACATTGTGCAAGCCACTTCTTTCTCTTGCAGAGCCTTTCTTCTCTTCTATTCTTCAATCGTTAACCCCTGGCCTGACAACTTGAATGCCTCCTCCTGCAAGTTCTTCCTTAAGGGATTTTTTTTTGCAGTTACTCCACGGTGCAAAAACACAGGCCATGTGTGCACATTTGATGGTAGTTCCTTGCTAAATCTTTCTCCCTGTCTACAAGATACCTGTCTAGCACGCTGGTTGAGAGTTACAGGGCAACCTTTGCCATGTCCCCAGTGTGCTCCTGGATTTCTGTTGCTTTAATTTTGAGGAGGCAGTTTTAGCTGTGAGCATCAATTAACCAAAGGATCTTGCAGAATTTGTGTGGCTTGAGAAGGACAGGCAAACAGTGACAAACCTGGGAGCTCTCACCACATCTCCAACCCATGGAGAAAAATGAGGGCTTAAGGCTGCCAGGGTACTATCTCCTCATATGTTTAGTTGGTAGAGGACCCAAAAATACCTGTAACATTTCCAGTGGTTTTTCTTTGGAGATGAACTTGCCTGATGTAGAACTGGGATATAAAGGAATTAACTTCTCTCTGAATATGTTGTTGCAAATGTGTATAAGAAAATAAAGATTTTTATCTACAAGACACACTGCATATCTTTTTCTCTATACCTAGTTGTTCATTTACTTATATTCGGTTAAGCCAGTAAACTAATCATGGTGTGCATAATTTTATGTGCATGCTGGAGCACAGTTAATATTAGCAAAACTGCACTAAAATTTCTGTAAAGATCAAAACCCTGCCCTACTAAAATTAGAAACACACATTATGTGCATTGGTTCAGAGGAAAAAAAACAGTGTTTGCCCAACTGTATCAGCTGCTTATTTTTTAAAAGACAGTAGAGTTGCATGGTGGTGGTGCATACCTTTAAATCCAGCACTCAGAAGACTGAGGCAGATGGATCTCTGAGTTCGAGGCCAGCCTAGTCTACAGAGTGAATTCCAGGACGTCCAGGGCTACACAAAAAAACTCTGTCTCTAAAAACAGAGAGGGAGAGGAGAAGACAACAGAAAATTCACTTGTCAATAAAGATAAGTTGTTTTTACTCTTCCATCAGTGTCATTGATGTATAAAATGCAAAGTAAGATTGTTTACTGTCCTTCAATATATGTTGGTTGTATACTAGATAAAATGTACCCAGAAGAAAAGATGAATTTTATAGATAACACAAAAATACAGACTATAGATTTTAAAGTTATTTTTTAATGAAAAACTTAGCTTTATTTTAGAAATTAGACACTAAATTTGTTTATGTCTTCCTGGAATCTTAAGAGGATATGTACACGCTCCTTCTAGAAGCCCATAACCCACAGGGTGGGTGGTGATGATTACATTGGTAGACTTGCTATTTCCAAGTCAGGGTAGTATCTTTGGAGACAGCCTCAACACAGCTGTGATCTGGAACAGACACATCTTGTGTCTTATAGCTTGCAAGGGGCATCGGGAGAGAGCTGAGTGAGAATTTTGTGATTGGAAGTATGACTTTTGTAATTTGTTGCTTTGCTTTTTATGGTATTATCAACATACCAGGAATCAGCTTTCAGAGTTCACTAATGCGTTCTTGAACTTAAGCAAACTCGGGTCTTACTAAATACATGGAATCATCTTGATGGAATACAAATGGTATCTTCTTAGGCATTGGGCTTGTTCTTCACCTCTGTTTGAGTGGTTCAGTTCTGTAAATAAATAGAACACCCAAGTTAGAACTGTACTCTACCTTCTATATAGCATTTTCTGTGTATGGTTCAGAATGGAAGTGTCCCTCATAGAAGCTAATGTACTGGAACTTGGTCTTTGTTTGGTCATATTATCTTAAAAGCTTTTGGCAATGTTAGAAGGTAGACCCAGCTGGAGACCTCAGCTGGGTCACTGAGTGGGCCCTGGGAGGTGTTGTAAGGATCAAAGTTTACCTGTAAGCCCCACTTGTCCAAAGACAGATACTTTCTAAAATATTGGTGGCTACTGTTTATGGGAGGTAACAAGCCACATGTTTTCACTCCCCTAAACAAGTTTTTCCCCATCAACATTGGTTATGTTTGATTGGATGTAGGTGGGAATTACATGGGCAGGAAATATGTCAGGATACATGCTTGCCCGTGGTTGGATCTGACTGGAAATAGGGTGGCCTTGTGGTTTTGCCATTTTAACCTCTGCAAAAATGTGATTCAATGCCATTTTCTGGGAACCCAGGATTGGACCTGGGCAGAGTCTATCATCCTGACCAGCATTTAATTAAAGTTTGTTTCAAATTCAGCTGAAAATTGTGGAATTTGTCTTTCTCTTGTGAATCTCAGGTATAACAAAGTCCTTCCAACTGCTGTTTCTGGTTCTTGACCTATTGTGTCTTCCTAAACCATGGTCAGCTGAACCCTGATAAGCCATGGAACAATACAAGTCCTTCCTCAAATAGTTTATTTAGGAATGGGCACATTACTAGAAAAATACATAACATATTTTGCATGTTACTTGGTATTATGATGTGGTTTCTGTTCAGTGGGCCTCAAACATGCAATCCCCCTAGTTGTATATATCTTAGATAAAAATATTTCTCATATAGGTAGGATATTGAAACCCATTTTAACATGATGCTTCATGGCTAAATCCAGCTATACTACTTATACATTCTATACATTCGATGCTAATACTTTCTACAAGCTAATACAGTTTTCTCTGTATCATGATCTTGAAAAAGATAGTTCCTCAAAGAGAATAGGCTTGTCTGAGCATTTTTTTTTTACTAATCCCAAGGCATTTAGTGAAATTTTCTTCTGCTGAATTAATTCAGTCATCTCACTCACTTTCAACCAGCCCCCCAATCATGGGTAGTCTGGCACACTCTCCATGACCATTGATGCATCCATTGACATTCAGTAATATAAAGTTAATGTGCCCTGTTTACTTCATTATAGTCTTGGAAAAATGCTAAATAATTACTAGTTGTTGTAAAAGAAGGGGAGAAGTGTGGGTTGTGTTCCCGGCACCCAGCTCCCAGCCCCCAGCCACCGGCCCACTCAGCCGCTGGTTGCTTGTACCCAAAGTAACCACATGAGAACTGTATTCATTTAAATACTGCCTGGCCCATTATTACTAGCCTCTTCTTGGCTAGCCCTCATATCATAAACTAACCCATTCCTAATAATCTGTGTGTCACCACGAGGTGGTGACTTACCAGAAAAGTCTAACCTGCATCCGTCTCCCGCGGGGGCATCATGGTGTCTGGCACACTTTCTTCCCTGAACTCTGTTCTGTCTACTCCGCCCACCTAAGGGCTGTGTCCTCTCCTATAGGCCAGGCAGTCCTTTATTCAACCAATGAGAGTAACCCAAATACAGAACCCTCCTACACCAACTAGTAAATACTGGCAAAATGAGGTTCTTAACTGTGACAAAATAAACTTTAAATATCTGATCTTCCATTGCTTCTACAATTTCAACTCTGTTAAACATATGAGAGGTCACATAAAACCCCAAGGTTAATAAAAAGATTTTACTAAAATCTTTTATTAAAAAAACCAACCCTCAAGCCAAGTGCTCTTGACACTCAAGTTGCTAGTAGCTGATTCAGAAAGTTGGCACTCAGTCCTCCCTTGGAATCTTTTTAACTCCTCTCTCTCAAGCAACAAGATGGTCTATGCATGGGGCCTGAAATTAGATTAATCATAGAATCATATCACAGAGATAATATCCTCTTTCAGGATTCCTCAAGAGATAAACTAGATTATTTTTTTAAAATCCTTTCTATTTTTCAGTAACAGTGAATAGTTTAGAATTGCTAAGTACTGATTAAAGAATTGCTCTACTCTCTGACTTCTAAAGTTAGTAGGTGTCCCTCTGGGAGATGGAGTACAAATCTGATCAAATCTGAAGGAGCAGAGCATTGGCAGCATTGTGTTGCAGAACTCGAGTTCTCCCAGATCAAACTTTCATTAGAAACTTTAAAACAAGAGCCCTCAATATTCAGCATGTTCTGAGTTTTAATTCTTTCCAATACTTCAATCATATAGACCAGAGTGCGGTGAACTGAAGTATGATTAATAAAACTCAGGGTCAGATTGGGGCTCAACCTGAAGATCTGGAAAGTAAAACAGCCAGACACTAGCTCTTACCTTCACTTCAGTCTGAAATGGCAATCCTGCCTCCTGGAATCTCAGAATGAGACTGTGTGTCTGAGAGCTGTCTTCCATTCTCCCCTGTGTTATATTCCTCTCTAGGGCTGGGATTAAAGGCATGAACCACTGGGATTAAAGGTGTGTATCACTGTGGCTATGGGCATTAAAGGTGTGTGTTACTGTGGCTACTGGGATTAAAAGTGTGTGTTACCATAACCTGGTCTATAAGGCTGACTAGTGGGTCTGTTTTATTCTCAGTTCTTCAGGCAGTCTTTATTTATTAAAATATATTTGAAATGCTACTACAGTGAACCATGAGCTCAAATTTCCCTTCCTGTATTTCAGAATACTCATCTGTAAAATGGGATATTAATATTATTGTAGATCATCTAAAACTAGTATCCATACCCTGAACATAGGTAACAGCGAAAGACAGCTAATTTCTTATGAACTATCTCAAGTAGTACCTCTTCAATGGGCTGGTGAGAATATTCAAAGAAATAACTTTGGTAGCTTTGTAGCACAGTGCTAAATATGCTGTGTATACTTGTGCCATGTTTAGTTACTCTTCTTATTACATGATAGCTTCTGTCC
>JAQHUG010000053.1:6299835-6334803 GCA_028555095.1 Dicrostonyx torquatus | reverse complement strand
ATATGCATTCATTGCATTTTAGCCAATCAAGAAGCCACCACTCTTGCACATACAATAGTTTGGATGTTACAATTAGCCCATGTTGTCAAAGATTTTATTATCTGGTTTTGAATTGTCATTCATTGTGCAGTGATTTTAAGGTCCCTCCTATCTACCACAACAGTTGAGACCAAACACTTCAGAGCACAGATGAAGTGGGCTCAAACTCAAACTATCTGAAATAGGAATAGATTTGGGGAATGCTAACTTTCAAGTTTTCACAATTGATTTTGGAAACACAATCTTTTCCAGAAGTATTCAGGACAAAATACAGGGGACAGTTAAACCTTGCAAACTGAAATACAGTGGTTGTGGAAGTCACAGACAGACTGGTGTATTCAGAAATTACTTCATTTTTCTACTCCATTTCAAATCATCTCAAGTTTGTAGAATTCTTAAGGATTCTAAATAGTTTCTACTATTGTAGCAGGTCTATCTACCCATTTACTCATGGACATCTAAGTAGAAATTCATCAGAGACTATACAAACTTTGAAACAATCACATCCCCCTAAATCTTTATTATTTGAATGGATAATACTACAGGAACTGACTTAGAAATGAAGAACTCAATAGCCTGAATGAGAAGCTTGTATAGCATCCAGGCACTTGTGAACAGATTAGCATTTCTTGTATGTAAAATAGAGACATGGGGAAATGTGTGAATTTGTAAATCTAACTTTATGGAAGCTAACATCTACTAATTTCTAATTTTCAAGTAAAACAAGAGGGTAGGGCATTAGCTTTGAATAAACTGAGGAGCTGGGGTACAGGAAAAGGATCACATTTAAAATATTCATATCCAGTATGTGGAGGTATGCGCAACTGAGAAATTAAATCACTGGGTATCATTGAGGGTCTACCTGAGATTTAGGGTAATTAGGTTCAAATGAGACAGTTTCCTTCTGCAGTTTACAGCTTTTCAGGAAGAGAGCATTAGGAAAGAAGATGATGGAGGTCACCTGGAATGCAACTGTGATGTTTGTTTATAGAGAACACATGAAAAAGAGATAGTAGAGTCAAGGGTTTGACTATAATGATAGATGTTTGTCTATAACTGGAGAAGTAAAGATATAAAAACAGGTGAAGGGAAGATCAGAGACTGTGGGTTCAATATTCCAAAGACCACAACATAAGGAGAACGCTTATTTAAATAGAGAGAGAGGAGAACAAGAAAGTAGTCCTCAGGTGGTATGCCTGTATTTAGATTGGGAGATGGGCAGATGTTGTCTCTGAAGTTCTGTGTGGCCTCTGTGGGGTGTTATTAGTGGGATGACCTCAGCATCATGAAGGGAAGAGCCCAAATCTACAAGGTGTTGTCCTTCAGCCTAAGTACTGATGACATCTCTAGAGCTGGCTACAGTTGATATGATGAGGGAGTCTGGGCCCAGAATTGAGCTCATTTGTAAATCAAGCAGAATGCCTAAGAAATGAATATAAATGGCTCCGAGTCAGTAATGAGGACAGAAGGACAAATTTGGCAAAGGATGGATAATGAGAAGGTCTTACAATGGCACAGGGTAAGAGGACATGGGGTAACAGGACAGTCATTCTACTCCTTTGATTTAGAAGAACCTGACACAACAATGACATCATCAACAACCATAAAATGGTGACTGGGAGCTCTCTATGCGCCAAATAAGTACTTTGAACATAGCTAATATATAGTGGAGCTAGTAATCTTAATAATCTAATAGTTAATATAATCCTAATGTGAGGATTTAATTGCCAGACTTGAAGATTTTTCCTCTAAACTATTGAACAGTTTCCTTAATCTTCAGCTAAGAATGGGAAGAATCAACACTTCTGGGGATTATGTTCATTATGGGAACAGATGTTAGTGAAGAGCTGTGGTTCTAAAGTTTAACATGAGCATCCATGAGTCATGCTGCAGGCATCAAGAGGCAGCTCAACTCTCCTGCTAAGCCTTTTTGGCAGCCAGGTGCCCAGTACCTCAGCATCATCTCACTTCTCCCACTGTTGGGCTTTGCCCAGACCCATAAACCTTTCCCCACAGGGGAAAACTTGACTGCTAAGTGATCTCCTAGAATCTGATTTCCAGTCTCCTGATTCCACCTCCTATCTTGCTTCCTATCTTGGGCCCTCCTTCATTTTGCTTTCATTCAGTTCTCCACAGCAAATCCCTGGGATAGTTTGCAGCCTGACAAAATAGCAAACAGTTCTATAGTATTTTATGATACTTTATGCCAAATACTGGAAAGTTCTCAAAGACATAGGACATTAGCTGCTTATGAGTCTACTTTGCTATGTGAAAGCTAATGCATCATAATTTTTGTGACTTTATCATATTTACTGTTTTGATCTGAGTGTGGTATTTCTCAAAAGGTCTTAGATGCCTCAACCAGGATATACCTCCTATTAGTCATTTTATGTGATGCATTGGCCTAAAGATACAAGAGTGCACATCTCAAAGCATTGTCAAGGTGGTATTTCTTTCTTTCCAGTCCCTCCTGGCCTTTATTTCCTTGATGTGGCCTTGTATATGAGCTGCCCATCTACCCACCTGCCACTTTGTTGACAATTATTCTGTTTTTATTTTCATTTATGCTCTTCTCTGTATACTGAAGTTTCTGTCCTGCCCAGTCTTGCAGCTGTTCAGTCCCAAATAAACACACAGAGGCTTATATTATAAACTCCTTGGCCTATTGCTCAGGCTAATTACTAACTAGCTTTTGTTATTCTTTTTAAAATATATGTTCAGAGGGAAGAATGGTCCCACAAGGGGCAGCAGTCCCATAAGCGGCCTCGGCAGGTGAGAGGCTGACAAATACATTTTACAAAGAGAGTTTGAGTATACAGTTTATTTAGTGGGTTATGGAGGGGAAAGAAAGGGGGAAGGGGAGCAGGGGGAAAGAGAAAGAGAGGGAGAGAGAAAGAAGGAAGGAGAGAGAGGGGGAGAGAGAGAAATACAAAGAGAGGGAGGGGGAGAAAGAGAAGTTACCTCTTCAGAAGAAGAACAATGAAAGAGAGAGAGAGTGTGTGCTGGAGGATGCAGGAGATCGCCTTGCCTCAGTGGAGGTGGGGGGAGGTTGGGAGTGGGCAGGGCTTATCTCTTAAAGGGACAGGGTACCCAGGTGACAGGCCAGGCCAGCAGATCATAACAGCTCCTACAACTTAAATTAACCCATAATTCTTATCTATGTTTAGTCATGAGGCTTGATACATTTTCTCAGTAAGGCATTCTCATCTTGCTTCCTCTGTATCTGACTTGCAACTGCATCTCTGCCTTTCCTCTTCCCAGAATTCTAGTCTGGTCATCCCACCCCTATACTTCCTTTCTGGCTACTTGACCAATCAGCATTTTATTAAACTAGTGCTAGTGACAAATCTTTACAGTGCACAAAAGTATTATCCCACAGCACACCTCAGCAAAGGCCATGCTTTGCTCTGGAAGAGTCTGGAAAAACCTTTGGCTCTCATTAACATTTGCATTCCTGTGAACTTGCAGTACAGCTCTTCCTCGTATCTCACCAACCTGTCCATCAGACAGTGTCCTTCTCAGGCGTCCCTCTTGCTGCCTTGCATTCTTCTCAGTCTTTGGGGTCTTTTTGTACTGTTTGGTGGGTTTCTTTTTGAATAGCGAGAGTGAGGCTTTGTTGGCTCTGTAAATGTAATGAAGCTTTGTGGCAGCAATCAGTCAGGCCGTGGTGGGGGGCATTGCTGAAAAGTTTCAAACAAGGAAGAAGGAAGGGAAAGAAGCCACCCTGATGGCTGTTGTTCTAAATGCAGATGGCACTGATTGTCCTGTGAGATCCCTCTGCAGCAAGCACATCACCATCACCTTATCTCAGATCAGCCTTCCTGCCAGCAGTGATGACTGAGACAATGCAGATGGTTCTCAAGTAGGGGATTCTCTCAGAACCCAGTCCTTATCTGGCTGTGACTGGCACAGGCTGTCATTCACGCTGTCACTCAACCTGGGAGCACAATGGATCATGTCTGCCTTGCACATCACAGATAACTGAGCTAACCTAACCCAGGCTGGATTTAATTCCTTGCTTTAAAAAAAAAGGGTAAATCATTGATTATAGAATATCTGATTTTCCTTTAATTCACTTGTCACTGAAACTGTGACCTTGTAGTCTAGATTGGTGAAATTCGTCAGCATTCCTAATAGAAGCCACTACTTTAATAAGATTTTTCTTTCAAACTGCTGTCTATTTAAAAAGAATAAAATGTAGCTGAATCTCTCAACTCAGTTGATGCCAATCTTTTGTTTAAAGTATAGAGTACAGTTTTGATATGCTTTGAGGTTTTTTTATCCTAATATTTTAAAGTAAAATGTGTGGTAATGATCTCAAGAAAGCATTCTTTGAAAAATTGCTTAGGTAGAATGCAATAAAGGTGTTTTGTGCAAAAGCCTACTGTTTATGCCAAACCCAGAATAGTGACAGCACAGGACTCATTTACACAACTAAAGCAGCTTTGTGTGTTGACAAGGAAGGCGGCTGACACAGAACTATCGTGGTAATCACTGTTTGCCTATTTCCCCGTCCTGCATATGCCATTGTGTGTCACGTGTGCTACACTCCTTTCAATGTACTAAAATATCTGATAGAAGGAGCAGTGATTCTTAGCCAGGTTAATTATTGAGTTTTTGAACAGCCTATTAACGATGGCAGGCCTGATTTGCACTTGCTGTTGAGAAAAGGTATTGAAGATTTGGAGATATGCAAACACTCCTTGGCATACAATAAGATATATTTCTAATGTGTACCCAGGATATTAGTTTTTCCACTGGGTTATCACTGTGAAGGAACAGGCTAATATTGTTTTGTGGACCTTAGCTCTGTCTTGGGGAAAGAACATGATGGTCAGGAAAACCATAGAGTTAATGTCTCTCAAAGGGAGCAAGAAACAATGAACAGTGACTCAACATCATAACCAAACATGAAAGCTTCACCTTGGCCTCTTCTCTTGTTTATAGGCATAGCATGCTCTGACTCTGGTATCATTCATATGGAAATTTCCACCAAAAAAGTGGTAGTCCATGAGTTATTAAAACATCAGTTGAAAGCAAAGTAAACTTCAAAAATTGCAACCTGATTCTTATCACAGCTACTTTGAAGAGGAGATGCGAAAAATTTTAAAAATAACCATAGCTTTTCCTAGCTTATATACTTGTATGTTAACACAGGACTCTCAGCTTCCTCTAGGAAGTCTCATGCAAGAGTGCTTACCACATGGCATTGTACAGTCTCCATGCATTGGCCTCTCCAATCAACAAATAAGACTGATATTCTTCTATATTCTATAAATATCTCCAAGGTTAATGTCTATGTGGACATCGTGGCATGTGAGATATAAAGAAGGAAGAGAAAAGAAAAAGTCATCAATATAGGAGCTGCAAAGAGATCCTTATAGACCACAGGTCAGGGCAAGTTTGATTAGTGTTGAGGCATAGCCTCACCTGTGGCCCAATCAGTGGCTGTCTTTATGTGAAGACTAACAGTGTAGAATACAGGGCTCCATCTGCCAAAAGGAGAAGCTGAACTTGATGTCTGTGCCACTAAAACATCTAGAATATTATCTCCCTGTGTTTGCAATCTGACCCTGGGAGAAATTGCGAATTTCAGCTCGTGTATATTTCTCAAAACACCACTTTGTTCTGTTTCTCCATCCAGGTTTCAAATATCCTAACCAGATCTTAGCAAAGACTGTGCTGGTCAGAGTTGTGTCTTTCAAATAAGAAAGACATCTCCCCAAAGACTAGGATAATTGAAAAACAAATGCAAACACTATGGAGTGCCCCAGCCCTGCCCGAGTTGATGATAGTGACCTATGTGCCTGTCTAAGAATGAAGAGTCCAGCGACAGGCAGGCTAGGAGACAGACAGAACCTCACTTTTCACAGGAGACCAGAGGAAGTGCTTACTCTTGAAGAATGTCATATGATAGGCTCTTTTCTTTTATGCCCTCATCCTTCCTGTGTTCTCCCAAGAGCTTGTCTGATGACCTTAACACTAAGGTTCAGCTTCTTTGGTCATCTACCAGGATGAAAATGAAATCATTCCTTGGCATTCAACTAAAATTTGTCTTGGACCCTAGTCCTGCTCTTAAATGGAACACATCAAAACTATAAAGGATAGTGGAGGGCTAATGAAGATGGCTTCACAGAAACCCCAGGCATAATTTTTTCCTTACCATGAAAAATTTTGTAGTACCTCAGTATGTTAGGAAATAGAGTCTGTCTAAATTTATGGCTAGATTAAGATAGTAGGTCTTTTAATTCATTTCATTTTGCCTGTTTGGAAAGCACCACTCTTCCAAAGGACATCGGTGTCTCTCAGACAGGATCATGGGTGCAGAATTAGAAAAGCGGGTTCACTATTATAGTGTCCTTTCACATTTCAGGGTGAGAAGACACACTTTGTTTTCATTATGAACTGCAGAAAGTTAAATGTAACTAATGCTTCTCCCTTAAGAAGGGACACATAAGGTGGATGGCCCGCTTGGTAATTAGGGAAAACTTGGTCCCCATCTTGGCGTACACTTGTTATGTTTACCTTTTAATGAAGGCTGTGGTTGTTTCTAGTGCTGAAACTATGACCAAATTGGGAACTTTCGGTGAACATGGAAGCTGAATTATCAGACTCATTATCGGTTATCACTGTTGATCTCAACAAGATTGTATGTTTCACCGTTCCTTGATTATTATTGCATCTAGGTTTTAAACAATCTAAATAAGAGCTGTAAATTCTTTTTATTTAAACCCATCAAGGATTTCTGGCAGCCTTATGGTCTACAAGGCCTAAAACTCAATCTAAAATATTACAAACTTTAATTATTTTCGTCTTAAAAGAAAGCCGCTCTGAATGCTATAAAATAGTGGGCTTAGATTTCTGCTCATTAGGAGCAAAGTCATTTCATACCTCTCTTCTTATGCCAAAATGCTTTTCCTGGGTTAAAATCCATACCAGAGACTGAGGAAGCCGATTATATCTTCCTGTTAGTGGAACAGCAGGCAGAGTTCAATGATGTTTTTTATCTTAAATTATATTTTCAACTTGACCTCATTAAATTCTTTCCCTTCTGCTTGCCATGGTTGCGCTTACTATGTTTCCCATTTCCTCTCAGCCCTTTTCATTTTAAACTGTCTTTTAGAAATAATTCTTGCATGCATAGTTTGCTCTTTCCAACAGTGATCACACAGTGAATATCCTAGCGCAGAGATGGCATGCCCCTCATACAGGCAAGTCTGCTAATGTTCCTTGCTGATTATTTCCTAAGCAGATCGTTAAATGTCAGAAAACATTTTCATGTTTATATTTCTCTTCAAATTTATTTTTAAACTGTTTTTTAGGAAAGACGATAGTAAAGTGAAATAAATGAAAAAAGTCTACCTTTTGCCTTGATTTTGTTTTTAGAGAAATGAATAAAAAACAGAAAATAAATGCCTTAACCTAAGACATAGGTCTCTGTTGCAGTGAAACGTAACCGATTTTTAAATAAAACCTTTGTTTCTGTGCAATTTGTGATAATCTATTTTTGACTTTCTAAATATGTAACTGTAAGAATATAAATACATATTTTGCTTAATTACAAAAGCAGGTATAATGTTGATTTAAAGTAAAGCAAGTTAACAAAATAAAAAAATAAAATGCAGCTTTTCAAACCCTATTTTCTATTATTTCTGTCTCTCCTTCCTTCCCTCCAAACCTTCCTACATACCTCTCCTTGCTCTTTCAAGATCACAGTCTCCTTTTTCACTAATGAAAGCCTGACTGGAATGTGTTTGATGAGCGAATGCTATGAGGCTAGAAAAGACCAAAGCATCTCATGATAAATGAGGGAAAAGGGTTCCTTATGCCTGGGACCCCCAACCACCATGTGGAGATGTTTCAGGCCAAATATATTGCCATGATCAGCTCTATGATAGACAGAGTTTTATCAACTTTAATTTGTTTAATTCTTGTGTTTAAATAATAAGAGTTGCTTTAAGATACGAATTCTGTTTGGTTTTCATCTCCTTAGCTGTCTTTACAAGTATGGGCGTGCCAGAGTGAGCTCATTATGGCTATGTGGACCAGTTAGCCAATGATTGATATGGCGTTTGAGCACTGCACAGCCGGGTTCCTTTTGTTAGTGAATATTGGACAAATTAGGTCTTACAAATTCATGACCCCCTCTCCCCTCCTAGTTAGTATGTCTTTCTCCTCCTACTTCTCACTCCCAAACCCCTCCCTCCCCCAGCTTTCTGCTGGCACCTGACCATTATTATGGATAATTAATATTGCTGATAACTTTCACTGAGACCTGAGAATGGGGAGTTTGACAAAGGAAGGACAGAACAGACACTCTTACAGTCCACAGAAAGAATGGGCTTGGATTATTGTCCAGGAGACTGCATTGGAGGAAAAATGAATGTGTCTGTATTACACTCCAAATTAGTTTCCCCCTCTTTTTGTGTGGGAGCCATTTATCTTTTCAGTGGCTTTGCACTTACTTCTGTCAGAATGAGGAATAATGATTTAGACAGTTCCTTCACCCATGAGGTGCCCCGGGAGTGGATACACCTTTCTTAGACCCCTTCCCATACATGTTGGTGTTGAGAGTCTTCATGGAGTTTTGAAATGACATTCCTGATAGAGATACTTCAGCTAGAGCTTGGTATTCTTGGTGGGATATTTACACACATAATGTGTATGATATAGGCATTTATTTCACAACTGTGTACTTTGATTCTGAAATGTTTGAGTTCCAAAAATATATGATTACATGTTATTATATAAGCTAATAATTAGTGGCTATCATATTGTTATAATAAAACTTGTGTTTTTAGAATGTACTGGTTACTCAACACTAATTCACTTTGAACACGCCCGGTTTCTAGTTATCCATGTGGTGAAGCTGAAGCACCAGGTTAAGCCTTTCCCAGGGTTTCCTAGTTTGAAACGCATCTTGTGCATGGTCTGCAAAGATGCGGTATAGCTTTCTTTTTCTTTCTTTATAAGCAACAGCTAATTAATATTAATAAGCAAGTATCCAGATGTACTGGTGCTGGTGATAGGACTCATGTAGCTAGAAGCTGGATTGACTGTTTAATGCCTTTATAAAGTGAACAACTCAGGCATTTTTTGGCATCTTGTTATAGTGCAGTAATCTAGGGTTAAAATATTTTTGTTTCCCCAAAAGGAACACTACATAGTTAGCTATTAGACTCCATTCCCAAGAGACTCCCCACAAACCTTCCTGTCTCCATAAAAGTGTCTGCTCTGGACATTTCATATGAAGGAAGCCACACAGTATGTGATCATTTGTATGTTTTCTTTCACTCAGTATAATGTCTTTTAAAATCCTTAAATTTATCTGTCCTGTGTGAGTGTGTATGTGTGTGTGCACTCACGTGCACATGTTGTATGTACAGGCACACTGTATGGGACATGAGGGTATGTGTACCGTGGAACATGTGTGAAAGGCACAATTTTGTGGAGTTGCTTCTCTCCATTCATCTTTACATAGCTTTAAGGAGTGGACGCCCTGGTGCCTAGGCCTGATTAGCAAGTGTCTTTACCCTTTGCATCATCTCACAAGCCACCAGCATGTCCTTAAGTTATGTTTTAGGTTTTTTTGTTTAGTTTTTTATATCTCGGTCCTTGAGTCGTTTCTATTGCTGAATAATATTCCATTGTATAGATAACATGCATCGTTTTTAAACGTTCGTATTGATTGACATGCTTTGCTTCCTCCCTTGCTGCTGCTGCTGTGAACATGGCTGCTTTCATCTTCTGCGGATATTTGCTTTCATCTCACTTGCATGTGTATTTAGGAGAAGAATTGTTTGGTCATATATGACAACTGGGTGAAGGCTTTGAGCGAATTTTCCAGAGCTCCATTAGGCTGTATCACTGTTGGTGATGAGTCAGACTCTCACTTTCCAACCCTGTCTTTCTTTATAAGCCTATCCAGATGAGCACAAGGAAGCGTCTCAGCGAGGCTTTCATTTGCATTCCCTTAATAACTCAGGACACTGAACATTTTCCAGGTGCTGTTTGCATACCCTTACCTCATTTTCGAGTTGGAGTTTGAGGTTGATTTCTGTTTGTTGTTGAAATGTAAGTGTCCTTTGGTACGGATTAAACACAAATCCCTTGTCATATGCATTCTTTTGCAAATACTTTCTTATTCTGTTGGTTACATGTTTTGGTTTCTTGATGCTTTCTTGATCTGCGTATCTGGTAGAGTCACTAGAGGGCACATAGCTGTCGTCCCAATTTATATTTTCTTTTGCTACTTTTGTTTTAGTAGATCACAAGGATTTATTCTTGCATTTTCTATTAGGAGTTTTGCATCTTTAGGTTTGTATGCATTGTTAAATTGAACTTAAAACATTTGTAAAGGACACTATGACATAATTCTTCTTGGGTCTGTAAAATATATTAGTCAGTTGAGCAAAGCAAATATTTGTTGTCATTGTTTTGTATTCCCAATGCTTTCCCAGAATCTGACTCTAAAATAGGTCCTTGGAGAATGTTATCTAATAAAGAACAGACATAATATAAGTAACTAAAATACAAGGTAAAATGTAACAAGTCCCATACAGAAGATACCAATTTTGTTTCTTGGGAAGTCAGAGATGAAAATGTATCTTTGGTACTGGGAAATGATTTATTCATATTGGTTTTGAAAAATGAGGCAATGTCTTGACAGATTTTTCTCTGATCTCAGCAAAGATCAGGGAACTCAGTGATTAGTCCCAGCCCAATTATAATCTCGTTTCTGGAGTACACAATATTTTTGATGTAGACTGTTTTGTGAGATAGAACAATGTGAGTGCTTGAAAACTTTACAGATAGTAAACAAGGCCAAGATAATGTATATATCAATATTAAAGCGTAATGTACCATTTCCATTATATTAACATTTTGCCATTTGTGGTAGCTTTAATCAGAATGGATGTCATGAGTTCATCTGTCTGGATACTTGGTCCCCAATTCATGGAACTGTTAGGAAGATTAGGATACATGGCCTTGTTGGACAAGGTGTGGCACTGGAAGAAGACTCTGAGATCTCAAAAGTCTCCTGCCATTCCCAGGGTGTATGCTCTGTCTCCTTCTTTAAGAGTGTGGCCACTGATAGGTCCAACATATTGGCGGCACTCATGGAACATAATGGGCTTTAAAAGGAGGATGAAAAGTTGGATGGGTGTGGGCATTCAATCTGGAAAGACTTAGGAGATCAGGATGAAAATGTAAAAAGCATTATAATGAAAAATGTTCTCAAGGGGTGTCTACAAAGTCTGACACATCACTTAGAAGCAGGACCAAGCCCCCATATCTAGGCTGAGCAAGGTATTCCTCCAAAGAGAATGGGCTCCAAAAAGCCAGTTCAAGTACTAGGTATAAATCCTTATACCTTATACTGCCCCAGGCACACAACTGTCACCCACATTCAGTGGACCTAGTTTGACCCTAGGCAGATTTCCACGCTGTCATTCCAGAGTCAGTGAGGTCCACTAGTTCAGGTTAGCTGTTTCTGTGAGTATCCCCATCACTGTCTTGACCCCTTTTCTCATATTACCATATATTTTCATATATATTGTATATATATTGTATATACCATCTATTTCTCATATTATCTCCTTCCTCTCTTTGACTGGACTCTGGGAGCTCAGCCCAGTGCTAGCGGTGGATCTCTGCATCTACATCCATCATCTGTTGGATCAATGGGGAGGTGGGTAGAAGGTGGGGAGAGGTAGGAGGGAAGGGAGAGGAAACTGGATTGGTGCGTAACATGAGAAAAGATTGTTTTAAAAAATAAATAAGAAATACAAAAAGAATGAAGTAACATTCACAATGCTAAAAAAAAGAAATTTTCTCAAAAGTAAGGAGTTAATACTGTCAAAAAATAGAAAACGGAAAGCAAACACACACCAAAAAGAAAAAGAAACAAGCAAACTCACCCCCCAAAAACCAACTAAAACAAAAGCCACATAGTCTGTTTTATGTTCTCCAACTACTCCTGGATACAAGGTTTGCCTGGCTGTTATACCCAATGACACTCCATTGGAGAAAACAAATATTCCATTTTCTAGCAGATAACGATAGCAAATAGCTTCACGGCTAGCAATGGGACTTTGTTTCTATTTGTCTTTCCCAGGGCTGGAATTTGTCTGGTCTGAAGCCATTCAGGTTTTATGTGTTCTGTCACAGTCCCTATCAGTATATGTGTGTGACAGGGCTATTCTGTCCAGAAGCTGTTTCCTTGGAGACATCCACCATCTCTGGCTCTTATAATCTTTCCTTCTCTTCTGCATAGATCCTTTAGCCTTAAAAGGAGGAGATTAATAGGTTTTCCATTTGGGGCCAAGTTCTCCAGAGTTGAACAAGACACTGATCTATGACTGTAGCGATGTCATGAAGAGTCATTTTATTATGATCCTGTAGCAGAATACTAATAGCAATTTTCCCCTTAGGACCATGACCTATGAGTTCTCAGGTTCTTGACTGTTTTAGTAGCTTCAGGTATGGGTTGCCTCCTATATAGCTGGCCTTAAGTCCAACCAGAAAGTAGTAGGCTGTTTGCATAACATTTTGGCCACTATTTCACCAGTTGGGCACAAACTTGATTTTGTGACATATGGAAGTGTTCCCTTTGGTAGCAGGGCCTTATCATCAGGTTATGGAAAGCAACCGATAGCCTCAACAGTAGCTGATGATCTCCATAGGACCCATTTTTTTTTCCAGTGACTCAACAAGATGTAACCCATTCCTGGCACTGGAGGTTTTACTTGGTGGCATAATGTGTCTGGTTAGAACATTGTCTCCTCCATTATAAGGTTACTTCAGTTAAATTCTATATGTATATATGGATGTTTCTATGCTTGTCGAGTTCCACATGGCTTTTCAAAAATCCTTTAGAGCTATTTGGCTTTCCCCACATCCCTTCTTATAGTATCAAGGTTTATGGTGGGGTTAAGCCCCATTAATCCTCTCAGAATTCAGAAGGCTCACTATATCAGATAAAAATCTGAGGGTAAGTGAAATAAATTAGCTCACATAAATTATCATGTCCCATTTATTCTTTCTATACTCTATCTAATATTCTCTTGATGTTCCCTTTCAATGTTTCTCCTCAATGTTCCTCTTCTGATGTTTTCATCCCACAAGGTTTCCAGTTTATATAACCACACAGACATAGTTAACAATTCTCTGGTAAATAACAATGATACCAAGCGTGCATTTTTTAGGGCTAACAGGATGGATAAAAGACTGACAAATTAGGTGCCTTATGTCTCAGTAAGGGCATGGCTGTGAAGCTCCCTGGCAGATACCATGATGATTAGAATGGAGATTGGTCCCAGGGTTAAGCGTCAAGATGCTATATCCACTGGCACCCATGTGAGAAGGAATTTCTTTCTCTGAGGCTGGTTTAGTGACCCAAGCTTTTTCCCTGTATATTTTAGGGGTAAAGGTACAAACAGTTAATTTCCTAGACTAAGACCTTATGTCAAGTGAAAGGCGAAGGTAAATACAGAATATTAATAGCTTGTTAGGGTAGAGTGAAGGTCAGTAACCCTCCTGAGTTGGCTGTTAGAGAATTCATGGCCACCCAGAACAGTTTATCAGTAGGAGCAGACATACTGTCTCTCTGCTCAGTCCTTCCTGCTCAGAGCTCCTTTCTTGTCACTAAGTCCTGTCAATAAGGATACCCAAGAGCAGTATAGCTTGCAGTAGATCTATTTTCAGCTTTTTGAGGAACTGCTCCACTGATTTCCATAGTGATTGCACAAGGTTTCACTCCCACCAACAATGATTAGTGTTCCTCTTTCCCTGAATCCTAACTGGCATATACTGTCATTTGTTTTATTGATTGGCCATTCTGACCCAGGTGAGGTAGATCCATATCTACAAAAGTCAGTTTCAAATACATTGAGATTCTCAGTGTAAATCCAGGTATCCTGGACTTGATAAAATAGAAAAGAGGGAATGTGACTGAACTCCTTGAAACCAGAAAGGACTTTCTGAACAGGGCACCATAATACAAGCACCAAAACTAACAATTATTAAATGGGACATTGTGAAATTAAAAACTTCTGCACAGCAAAGGACACCATAATTCAAGTCAAAGAGCTGCAGAATTGGAAATAAAAATCTTTACTAATTGTACATCTCATAGAGGGTTAGGATCTATGATATGTAAAGAACAACAGAAACACAAGAAAACATCAAGAAAATAACCAATTTAAAACTTGGGAGAGACCAAGCAGAGAGTTCTCAACAAATAAACCCAGATGGGTGAGAAACACTGAAAGTAAAAGTTCAACATCCTTAGCCATCAGGGGAATACAAACAGGACAAATTGGTTTTTTAATTTTTGGTAATTTCATTCCTGAGTACTGTATCTACACCATTTCTTCTTTTCCTCTCTTTCATCCACCTCCATTCCATTCCTCCATGCTTCTATTCCTGCTCAGATTCTTGACTTCTTTTTCTTTAGTTTTATGTATATGTATACAGATAGATGGACAGATAGATAAAAACCTATTGAGTCCATTTAGTCTTGCTCACCGGTATATTTTCAGGGCTGACCACTTGGTACTGGGTAATCAGGGAACTCATCCCTGGGGACAACTAGTTCTCCCTCTCTCAGCAGCCATTAAGTGATGATAGTTCTTCATCAAGGTGTGGGGTCCTGTGAATTTCCCATATCTATTTGACATGCCACCTAGGGTTGTCTTGTTCAGGTCTTGTTGAGACAGCCATATTGTTGAGACTTAATTGTGGAGCTTCCCTGGCATATTTAGAGAAAAAAAAATCTGGGAGCAGACAAGCTCATGTTCTGTCTCTCAGAATCTTCCCTGCTCTTCTTTCTTGATGTTCCCTGAGCCTTAGAGGGGAGATTTTAAGAAACTTTTAAAATCTGATTTTAACATCTACAGAACTATATAAAGTTCATTTTTTGTGTAAAAATTTATATAAATATGTTATTCTCATTCTGGGATTTGAAACATGCTTTTCATTAAGATGTTACTTATATTGACATGTAAAACTTTGATTAGGGTTAATTTAGCAAATTAATATAAATTTAACTTTATTTTAATTTTTATGCACTAAATATCAATAGTTATAACCAAAGCTTATAAGAAGTTCTTTGGAGTCCTTATGGTACTACAGGAGCAGAAGCTGAAGTATCCTTGTGATAAGGGTACATCCTTCGTCCATCACTTCAGACATGATAGGAAGGGAATTTGAAGTAATACTCAGTAAGTGAAATACTTTTTAAAATGAAGTTATATGAATTGAACAAAGGATGACGCTGACTTTAAAAGATGCTGTGACATTAAAACATACGGTGTTATCTCGGTTTAAAGCCTGCAGTCATGACAAAAACCTGTTTTAACACTCATTCGTAATTTTCTCTGATTTAACATTCCATAAATCAACTAGAAGATAAATGACATGTGCGTATAAATAGATCACTTATCTCACTAGCTGAGAACAAGCTTCTCTATGGGCTTTTCACTTGAAACTTGACCTCTAATCACGTGTCCTTCATAGACATTAATGAACATTAAATTCAACATGTGTTGACTGTCTCATGTGTCCATTACCATGAAATAATCTTGTAATACTTCATAAGGAGCTTTATTGCTGAGGTGAGGAGTCTGTAAGTACAGAATTGCACCGACGACTTTGAGCTAGATGTATGAAAATGTCATTAGTATGCAACAGTAAGGATGCGGTGCTCATTCCTTTCTGGAACGGCTGAGAAGGGCTTAGAACTAAGGAGCGTCCTTGAGCTAATTAAATGGTACATACACGTTTGTAAGGAAGACTCCAGAAAGGAAGAAAAGGAATAATATCACACACACACATCAGGGATTTCAATTAACTCCCCATGATTGGAGCCCCTGGCCCAGCAGTCACAAGGGAAGAAAGGAGTTGGCAAAGCAGGACGTGACCATGCAGAGAAGCTTAGCTGTCCCGTCTACAGCAGGAGGTTGTTGATGAGCCTTGAACAAATTTGAATTGTATTCTGCGTTACACCAGTGCGATGAAGCATTTCTTCATTCTACAAATATCACTTGGGCCTCTCTTCTGTGAAAGGTATTCGGCTCCATGCTGGACCTATGAAACTAAGCAAGGCAGTCCCTGCTGCCCAATTTTAGAGTGCCAATGTGCTCCTGTGGCTCATCCATACAGATACTGCCAGCTCTTCATAGTATGGCAGACTGAAGCCATTCCAGAGTATAGGTTAACTTGCAATTGAGGTGTTCTGGGTATGTAGATAATATGGCAGAAGCATGACAACGGTTTGTAATTAATTTCAGATGTATTTAGGAAATCTAGATGAAAAAAACACTCATATCAAAGAGAATGTGGAAATAAAGCAACAAACAACCCCATGATTCCCTCAGACATCTGAAATTAACTTCATTATCTAGGAAGACTTCTGACAGTTGTTAGTGAGGAAAATGTGAACCATGACAACAGTAGGACTCTGTACACAAGTTTGTCTGGTCTCCTGGCTTAGTAACTCTGTCTCAAGGAGAGGGAGGGCAAGGAAAATATCCTGAGATCCGTTCTGTGAACAATGACTTTTAAACACACCAAATCCCTTG
This sequence comes from Dicrostonyx torquatus, assembly GCA_028555095.1. Classification (NCBI taxonomy): domain Eukaryota; kingdom Metazoa; phylum Chordata; class Mammalia; order Rodentia; family Cricetidae; genus Dicrostonyx; species Dicrostonyx torquatus. The sequence goes on along the minus strand of JAQHUG010000053.1, from coordinate 6,318,181 downwards.
AAGATGTACTTGTTTTGAACGGACGCCTGGTCCTGCCACATGCGTTGCTTTTATATCTGTCTGAGCACAAGAACTGGAGAGCTGAAACTAACACGAGTGGGTGTGAATTTGTCTGACCCAGCTAAGGCCTTCCAGTTGTCAGCACTTCCTGGCTGTCGATAACAGAACACCCAAGATGTTTCCCATAACACCATAGTTTCTGTAACACCACAGTTTGTTAAATCTTCATCCGGGTGTGAGGCAGGTTTCAATATTTAACAAAAGTTTCTCTCCCAAGAGGAAAAAGTAGAAATCAGTGTGATATAGAGTTTTGGTTCTTGAAGAGTCAGAATCAGTTATATCCGATTAGAATATGACTTAGGTTCCCAGAGACATCTCAGATGGTTTTGGTGATTTTAATCCCCGCTCTGTATGTGGTTTTCACTCAGAGACTTGACATTGCATCTGACATCCACAGGAAGGTGGTTATTAATTTTATAAAACCAAAGAAAGAAAGTAGGAGAGGTGCATTCTTTACTAGGTGACAGGAGTCCTCGTGGATGAAGCAACTGTAAAACAGCAGGAAACAGAGAGGAGGATAGGGATCAGGAGGCGAAACTGAGGACGGAGCACTGTGGATGCCAGGATCTTTCTTGAAAACAATGGGAGGGGACTAATGGGAGCTGAAAATAGGACTTGGTTTAATCAATGAAAGCAATCTAGTGAATTTGGTAACAGGTTGAACAGAGGAGGGGTGCCAGACTATGCCAGGCCGAGAATGCCGAGAGAGCATGGGCTGCTCTTCCCACAGCACAGCTGTGAAAGGAAAGAGAAAGGAATGGGGCTGCCATCCTGAAAGAGGACAGCCTGTCAAGAAAGCACTTGTCTAGACTTCAATGGGATAGACATCAGTGTCTTAGAAGGTGAGGGAAGGAGCCCGGGGTTGGGAAGTGGCGGGTTATTTATTTGGGTGAATGGCAGCTTCTATTCTACTCTGGCTAAGAGACCATGAGTTCTTTTCATTTATCATGGCATTTCTCCCTCTGGTAAACTGGCTGTTGTCAGTTCTTTCACATTATGTCTTACAGAACTTTACTTACGTGCTTTAAAGTGAAACAACAACAAGAAAAATCTGTGAGAGCAGAATTAATGATCCCAGAAGCGTATTGGTGGTAATGCTCCAGTAGGAAAGACACAAGACAACTTAACCTAATTCCTCTGCTCTTTTCTCCGGGAAAAGAAAGTGTTTTTATGAAAACTGTGAAATATATAGAGGTTCTTGGTTAAGAATTTAATTCCACATCCATTTCAGGGGTTGACCAGACAGTCATTGAGCAATGTTTATATTCTTCCTCTCCCAAAGACAAGGGGAGGAAGCTTGCTACAGTTCATACAAAGAATTTCAGTGAACGGCCTTTGTTAGGGAAGCTGAACTCTGAGGATAGAAAACTATAAACGAGAAAAGAGGTTACCAGTGTGCCACTGTATTTACTGCAACAAACACCATAATAATGAGTACAGTGAAATATGAAATGAGAAAAATGGGTAACACTGATTTCAAGGGTTCTGGCTTCTCAGAGAAGATGGGAATCAAGCAGACCTTCAGGCTGAGTTAATGTGGGCAGGTAGACACAGAGGGAGGGAGGGACGGACGGAGGGAGGGAGGGAAGGGGATATTCTCACAAATTTCAGAGAACTGTTGGCTAGTAACATACTCAGTGTTTTTATTGACAGCATCTTGTGGAGATAAATGTGACTTGTTTCAGGAAACAGAATGCATTTTATTTATTAGGAATCTTTAAAATCACAGGGGTTTCTAATGCACACTCTCCTCCTCACTGTCTAAGACTTTATTACTTGTTTTTTTTAATTTTACGTTCTTCCCAACATCCACATTTTTTTCAATGTTCCTGGGCCTCATCATCATATAATGTAGATGATATTACTTGGAGAGTATAGAAACCTGACTTTCCTGTCTCTTTAGAACAAAGATGGGGCATAGACATTTGCTCAGCCAGGGTGGAGATTTACTTGGCCTTGAAATCCGAACCTAGCACATCTCAGTCTTACTGAGCCCTGAATCTTGGCAGCAGGGGCAGCCAAATCCACGTAATGATCTTTGTATCCTGGTGTTGAGTCCCTGTAGTATCAGACAGGTGGCATCTGTTATTTGGTGGTGGAGGCAGCAAAGTCATCATCAGTGCAGCTGAGCGCTGTCAATTGGTTGTGGACTGGGCTGCCCAGCTTCTCTCTTTTCATCATGGGGGTGCTTATTTCTGAGTCAGTTTCTCTTGACTCCTCAATGATTCTAAAACCAACCCTTCACTTCTTTCAACAAATATGTTTTCTGGTTAAACCAGCAACATTTTCCATTGTTCTCATCTAAGAATCATCCAAAATTTTTGATTTAGTTATAGGGGCTTTTCATGTCAGCATAGGGATTTTGTGTGTGCTCAGGATCACACAAATTTCAAAAAATTCTGTGTGATAGAGAAGTAGTACTAAGTGATGCTTTATGAAGATTAGTGTCAGCATCACAGAAGAGAATTCTTTGAGAGAGAAAGAATCTCTAGCTAGTGTGATGTCTTGGATGTTCACTCTCTCCTAAGTTCCATATGTGAAGGTTATGTACTTTAAACTGTTGGGAAGTAAGGACTTGTAGCGATAGTATCTTGGAAGAACTCTTTAGGACATTGGAGGCATGTGTTCAAAGCTTTGTACACAACTCATCATTGTCTGTCGGGGACCGTCGCCCCAACATAGAAACTGATGTTTTTCCCCAAATGTGTCCCCGGAGATGCGAGGAAGGAAACAGGCTTTCACACCATTACAGTTTTAAAGGCCGCTTCGGACTTCTCTCCTTTACAGCGTGGCCTTGCGTTTATTATCTCCCCCAAAACCATCCTCCTCTCAAAGCTCTCTCCACCCTTGAGGAATTTTTCTATTCATATTCCTTTTTCCGGGGCACTTCCCCCAGCACACACACACACCTGCATTCTTTCACCAGCTTTGGAGATAGCAACCTCTCATCAAGCAATCTACAAATGAAAAGGAAGGCTGGAGCAAAACTCTCATCTATTGTCTTTCTAAATTGTTGGCTTTCAGCTACGAAGCTGCATGGTGTCCTCAGTCTGGCGGATATCAGAGCCCACAATTCTCATCACGCATAGTCATTGGAAGTCCAAAGCCATGGCGGTGCCTGATCTTTTACTAGAAAGTCTACCACTTGAGCTAAGGCAATCATTTCTGTTTATAAATTAATTATCTGGGGCACGTTTTTGAAGTGATGGGAAGCCAATGAATATGGGCAGACAAATAAGAGAGGGACCATGGATCATATTAACTAGAGAATTGGTTTGTAAGCAAAAAGGGTTCAACAGACTAAATTTGTTGATGTGAAAAAATATATATGTATATAGTTAGGCAATAGAAAGGTGATATTGGACTAAGATTAAAAGAAGTGAAAGTCAGACCTTAAAAACAGTGGTATATGTCTGGTACTTTTCTACATGAGTTACTACAATGATGAAGAAGCCCGAGGCAAACACGTGGACCACACAGTGGCTTGGTTTGACAATGGTTCTTTATTTTCAGCTATAGATCGCTTGCAATATTTCTTTATGTCTGAGGCAGGCAGCTTAATGTCTACTGAGAGAGAAATATTATTTAATTTAATGAGCCAGGTTCATCTCCTACTGTCTCCCTTATGTATTTACCTAGAAGTTCCTTTTATAAAGCAAATAGAAACAAGACAATCAGACATAGATTATGTTTATATTATGCTATGGGCTAATAGATAATGAATTTATGAAATAAATAGAGCTTGAGTTATCAAAAGAGCATCATGATTACCAGGCAATTTAGCTCCCTTCCCTATTTTAATACTAAGAGGTCTTCCCAGAAGTAGGTGATGGCTATCGTAAACACCATGGAACCCCAAATGTAGATACTGAACTTACCTTAGAGTGTATTATAAATCTATGATCTGATGGATAACTGCTTTACCCCATTCCATGTAAACATTTAAGGATGGTATTATTCAGGCAGGACATTCTTCCACAGCCCTCCTGTAAGAAAGAAAACATCCAAAATGCAACTCTATAGATCTTCCAGGAGAAAGACCACGTGATCTCAAATCATTTCAAGACAACTAGAGACTTACAGCTATTTCTACCATCACAGCCATTATGTGAAGTCAGTACAAGTTCTACTCCATGGTCCCAGATACAAAGCACAAGGAAAAGTGTGAACAAATGCCTCACTTTGTCATTGACACTGAAGACTGCTTAACCCTCTCTTGGTGTCTGCTACCTTGTCTCTTTACAAAGATATCATGGAGCATCCGCAGGTAAATGCTGGGGAGTGGAACTATGATTTGTGAAATAAAATTGCCTAGCAAAGGACATGAACAGATGCTACTGCAAGAGAAAGTTGTAACCTTCATAGGAGAAGCTGAGAACACTTGCTACTTCCTTGAAGGTCACTTTTCATATCCAAATAGGAATAGTGTGATGGAGACACCGTGGGGACCTGTTGTTGTTGTCTAGGGTGGTATCTACCCTTTCTAGGAGCTATCTGTTTGCCTTTTAATATAATTAGGCAGTCCAGATTGGTATTTAGTCTTGTTCTGACAACAGCAAATTAGGCTTAACTCTTTAATTACAATGAGAAGGAAATCACCTTTCTGATATCCTTCAATTAGCTCAAGCAGCTGTTAAGTTATAATTAAAATTTCACATGGATCATTTGAGTTCTTGGAATGTTTCCATTTAATAACAAAACATTTGCATATATGCATTCAGTCTTCAACAACCTTTTCAAATCTGTCAGTGGTGAACCAGGAGCATGGATACTGTATTAAACAAAATCTTTGTAGTCGCCTAAGCAGACAGCTGGGTCCCACAAAATGAAGAATGGAAATGGAAGAAGGTGATCAAAAAGTATTAGTGCCTTCAAGTTTTCTGGAGCTTGTTCAGAGACTCAAACTTTTGTTTCATTATAGTTACCCAGGAGGGAAGAAGAAAGTAATCAGGAGAGAGTGGTTATTCAGTGCTTTCTATGAGTCTCATTACTCCAAACAATGACAAGCTGCCCCACTGTGACTTTATTCATGGCTCCTTGCCTTGAATTTTCATAAGTGTATATGTGAGAGAAACTGTTACATGTGAAAATTCACATTCTGTTTTGACTTTGAGAACAAAGCTGAGCAAAAAATGTCTCTCTCTCTCTGAAGTTGTTTTGGCCACTATTTCTCTGATAACATGATGAATTGTATTGTATAGGCCAAGATGAAAGAACACACATATTTTAACTACACTGATAATTTAGTAATTTAAATATACTAAATGCTGGTTGCCAAATAAATTGTAGAAAATCATTTATGTTTGAAAATCTGGGATTATGGCATCCAAATTAATTCAAGGGAGTAACTAAAACATAGAGGAGTTAGAACTATTTTACCCCCTTTAAAATGTAGTGTATATTTTCAACTCTTTGACATTGGTAGAAGGAGCTAATAAAATTGTGTGTTAATAGCAATGTTGGACTATGATAGGTTTTACAATCTATACTATTGGCCGGAAGCTCAGACTTTATTCAAGTGTATTCATTGATAGCTTACACTGACAAAAAGAATTCTGTATTGGCTAAAGACCTAATGGTGTCTTCCTAACCATCAATCTGTATTGTACACTATTGAATTTCAACCACCAAGATAATGGCATCTCTGGGAATTAAAGAATGCATGTGGAGAAGGAAGGGAGATGAAAGAGCAATGCCTGATGTCCTAATTACACCAATGTGTACACTTTGGGGGGCTCCCAGCTGTGAGCAGCACATTTTCCATCTGCCTTTACTAATTTTATTATGACCTTTCAGAACTGATTTCATTTGGAAGAGAGCTGGCTCCGGCACCATCACTGTGTCAATTTTTATCTTTGAATGACTGAAAAAAAGGATTAGTAACAAGTGGCATTCTGGCAGAAAAATGTCCAACTAGTACCTACTTCTTTCAGTGGGAGGTTGCATTGCTGAGAGATGGGGAGCTGGCACTGCTGGGTGGTTTAAAAGGTTAGTTTAAGTGCTGCGGCTTGGGGGTCAAGATTGGATCTAAACTCTCCAGTTTAGAGGGTTCTTCAGAGAATATTTAACACTTTTTGTATCTTGTAGACATGAGTAATGAATCCTAAAAGATGATTTTATTTGAATCCTAAACTGAAGACAACCCTCAATTTCTCTCTCATCTCTCTTTCAACCTACTTCAGAATATTTGTTGAATGCTCTGTTTCACTTGTGTGCATAAAATGCTTAACGTTTTCATCCCAACTGCTATTTTATCTTGAGATACACATCTCAAGTAAGAAAAGAAACTGAACCCATATAAAGTTTATAGTGATCAGAGTCAGAATGTACTTCTATGTATGTCTACTTCTGAAGTAGAGTTTCTTAACAAGTTCACTATTACATTCATCAACTAATTAATTAAACAATTACACCCAAGTCTCAGACATAGTTAAGAACTAGAAATGCAAAGCTGAGCCAAAGGAATGTGGACCTTGACCTCATGGTATTGACAGCATAAGGATAATTTTCTCCATAGAAGTCAGTCTCACATGTGGAGTAATCCCTACAAGTTGATGGCATGAGTACCCATGAAGCACAGGAGGTCTGCAGTAATGCCAACACTTTTGCACATTCTCCAAGGCAATATGTACGTACTAGTCTCTCATGGCCCCATTGGCCACGACCAGGGTTAACAATGGCTATGAAGCCCCTAGCATGTTCCAGCACCCAGCTGTTGGGCACAGGATCCAAGTGTCCAATTGCTCTTAGATTCCCCTTGGCTTATACTAGACTGCACTCCACACAGTCACTTTCGAAGAGACACATTTTCTTTCTGGACTCTGTTAGAAAGCAGCAGTCAACATGGAAATCCAAGAGGAAAGGATCGGTACTTTTCAGTGCCACCAATGGAAGAAGTGATGCCGCTTTTCTGAGCATTCTTTAGGGGCATTATGAATGAGAAAAGAAGGCTGTGAAGCTTAGGACAACTAGCGGTTCTGAAAAATCCCATCTGCGCGGTGTGAACTTGAGTCTGGCAAACAGTCAGCAGGCCTAGTTTCTGAGGCACAGGAAAAAGACAAAGGTCCAGCCCCAGTGGTCATCCTAACTAAATAGAATTGTGCTTCAGTTGCCAGAACTCTCATACCTAACTTCTTCACACAGAATATGTTGGTTAGACCCCGTATTTCGTGTTTAATCAGTCATTTCTTTCTGAGCTATTCTTATTAATAGATTCATCATTAGTCTTTTGTTGAAACTTTAGGCTGTCCCAGGAAATGGCCTGGATGATTGCAAGCCATTCTCATTCCATTCAGGCTAACTTCCCTGTAGTAGGTAGGTGAGAAACTAGGGTTGAGAAGGTTGGTTGATTTCCTCCGAACCACTCAGCTAAGGAGTGGCTGAAACAGAGTAGAATTGGGTCACTCTGGCGTCAAATTGTTTACTTACTTTGACTAATCTTGTCACAGGAAAATAGTCCTCCAATTATAGATCACCCATATGGGGACCACACACATAGTTTTCAGGACTTCCAACGTGTCTTAGGAAGGCTTTTCTTTGACTTGGAGACACTAATCCACAGTTTTTAGGTGTTGTTGCCTTGCAGACGGCTGTGTGATTTGTGTGTGAGTTAGGATACTGTAAGCAGGCAGGTGAAACTGGGTTATAATTCCTTGTCAAGCCTCTTCTAGTGGTTATTTTTCTTTTGGGTCCCATTTCTTAGCACTTCTAAAATACATCTTTACTCATTAAATTTATTTGAATTATTTAATTTAATGCTTAAGAATCTAAAATAGTTTGGTTTTTTTTTCTTTCTTTGATTTTTTTTGTTTTTGTTTTTTTTTTTCAAAATGGGTTTCTCTCCGCAAACTGGCTGTCCTGGAACTCTGACCAGGTTGGCCTGGAACTCAGAAATCTACCTGCCTCTGTACTGGTATTAAAGGTGTGCACCAACATGCCTGACTTGATTTACAAATTTAAAAGATCACCTACAATACATACATGTATGTCTATCCGTATTATCTGTGGTGGGTTCTTTGGTTTTGTGATGGGTTTTCTGTTTGTTTGCTTCTCTGCTTGGTTTTGTTTTGCAGTGTTAGGGATTAAACTCAGGGTCTCATACTTAGGACCTCATGTAACATTTGTGGTGTTTCATTTCTAACCTATCTCAAACCCTTCAATTCTTCTGAGCTTTGCATTGCTTCTATAGAAGAAGAACTGTCTCCAATATCTCTTCATATGTATTTTTTTGTCAAATAACTGAAACTAGAAAGTAATCCTAATGGAGCTGGATATTTCAGATGGATCTTACATCATACTTTTAGGCAGTGTTCACACATCCCACCTACTTGGTGGGAACCTTCTTGGGAGACATGAAAGGTCACACACAGACATTCCATTTCTGCATGCTGTGAGTCAATAACATGTGCATTTACCTTTAGAAATACTACTAAAGTGTCCCTAAAGTACAGCCAAGCTGAAAGCCACTAGTGTAGAATGATCAAGACAAAAATCTGTATTTTGGTGAAAAAAACAAAAATAAACTACCTTTTTGTATTTTTTTGTAAATTTAATAAAGCTCATTCATCATATTTAGTAGAAAAATTAAAATGGGTTTCACTATAATTTATCTGTGTGCAATCATGTAAGAAAACCATGACAAAGTCATGATCTGAAGTAGCTAATACCCATGACAATTAACTACCTTACATTGCTCAAGGCCTTATACACAACTACGGGTATATGAAGAAGTTAAAACCACAAGAAAAAAATATCTGTTGTTTCACAGAAAAATATAGACAACTTACTACATAGACGTAATAGATGTAAATATGCATGTAAGTGTGCATATGTGTGTACATGCATTGCAGTGTATGCAGAAACCCATTCATGCATGCCTTTATGGAGGGAACTCTTGGAGAATCTTACATAGCTATTTCCCTGGCTTTAAACAGAGGTTGTCTTCCTGTGTGTGTTGCTATCTGCAGTTGCATGAAAGACTTGCTTGCTACTGTGTTCACCCGGGCTACAGATTTTAGGTTATAATTTTGCCTTTTAAGAATAATCTCTAAACAGAGGTAAAATATATAAATGATGGATTAATTATAGAATGAATTTTTCATTAATCTTGTTTTGAGATTTATATTTTATTGTACTTCATTTCAACAGAAAGTCTTTCAGAGTGCTATTAAAATATATTTGAAATGTAACCTCTAGCATAATGTGCCCAAAACCAGCAATATTTCTGCATCAACTCCATTGTTTTTTTCATTTGACTTCAAACATTCAGTGCAAGAGCTTGTCTGTGAGATGGAACCGAGCTTGCTTGTTATGAGTTATGGATGTTTTTAGTGATAAAATTTGGCTTTCTGGAACAAATGGTTATTCCAACCTGATTTTATTAGTGCAGCTGAACATTGTGGAACTAAAGCAAGGAAATTCCTGCATATTGCCACGATTTGAGGCCACATGGATCATAAACTTTTCTATTTGTATTTCACCGGTGGACATAAGCAGCGTGAGCTCATCTGGAGAAGAAGAAAGGACCCATAGCTAACATGCAGGGGCTGTACATCTTGGTTTGGAATGTCAGATAAAGGTGAAGCTTTGAAACAAGAGGCCCCTTGATTTAGTGTCTTTAATGTGCCCGGGGAAGGGATGCACTCTGTGCATCATTAGTGTGACAGGGTGAAGGGGCAACACGTTTCCTCTGTTCCCGTGGAAAAGGATGAATCTGGCACAGCTCTGATGTCAGAACCTCCATCACCTTTCTCACAGATGATGTAGATTTTAATTGTACTCAGGGCCGCCGCGTGTCGCACCAGCTCCTACGTGACATTGAGATAGATGAAGCCATTTGTTGGCATTATCAGAGGCAGCTGTGTGCTTGGCTGCAGCTACAGTAGGCATTTTATCTCATGCATAATCCTCTCATTGAGAGGGGATCACGAGCGTCGGAACCATATGGCAAATAATTTTATTATGATCAAAAAAGGACTCTTGAAACTAGTTAAACAGAAGAGTCCTTGAAATTCAATCAGAAGAACTTTGATTTTCATGTCACACCATCATCCTAAATTAATTGTTAGTACTGCCACAAGCAAACAGAACCAAGACTCCTCTCCCCCTTGCAAAATGAGGAACAGGACCATTATTTTATGCCACTAAACTTTTGTTTTTATTCTTCTCAATTTGGGAGAATTTATGTGCATCAATATTGGAAAAGAAAATCGGGACTTCAAACCTAAAGCTGGTTTCTAATTAAAAAACGGTAGTAATTTTAAACAATGTTCTAAATAGCAGAACACAGGAGGTGACACAAGCTTGAGTGAAGATCCTAACTGCTACTCTCTTAAAATATGCAAAAGACAGACTGTATATTTTTCCTTGATGGGGGAGGAGTCTTAGGTCTTTGCTTTGTGTTTGGTTTGTTTGGGGCCTGTGTCTGCTGTGTCTCAGGCTAGCCTCCCACTCCTGATCTGCCTTAGTCTATATCTTCTAGGAGTACTGGCATGCACCTCCATACCTGACTCAGGAAAGTTCCAGAATAAGAAGAATATGTCTGTCCTTTTGCCAGGTAGTTACTAGTCCTGTACATTTAGCATATGTCTTTCCCACAGGGAGCGATTTCCTGCTCAAATCAAGGAGTTGGCTAGCTCTCCATATCCTAGGCCTCTTTTCATGCTTGTGATGGGAACCAGCCCCTGGGAAACACAGGATTCCAGAGCAAAGGGCTTTAGAGGCTGGGGAAGCACCTAAGTGGCCACTTCATACCCACATTGCTTCCAGCCATCATAACCCTGAGTTAATTGTATTCTATATATCACAAAGGATTTCAAACTTCAAGTTCACAGGTTGAAATGCCACAAAAGGGTGACTTGCCTAGCCTTGCCTTGTCTGTAATGGATATACTCTCTCCTTTTATCATCGCTTTTCTCTCCAGAGGAAAGTATACAAGATCTGGGCCTTAGGGTACCTGTTAGTGATGGGAAGACATTGTTAGCAACAGACATACCACAGGATGAGAGTATATACTATTCCAGAGTCCAAATGCAGTGGCTGCCATATCTTGAGAGTAGGCTTTTACTTAGTATTTTATCGACAAATAATGGAGCTAGTAATTGTACTGGGAGAGGCATCTAGCCACCCCATCTATAGAAAGTTTAATTTCTAGCAATTAAGTGCTTGAAGTATCTTTTTTCCCTTCTTATCACATCTCTTCATGGCTAGAGCTGAGTAGCCAGCCTGCCTGCTAAAAATGTTTTAAAATGTATGTTTTTCTTTTTGTTATTTAAGACTATGTTTGAAAAATATGCTTGGTATAAAATATGCCAGTGATTCCCTCAATAAACAACTTTTTGTGGGATCTTGATGGTAATGTCACACTGCTTGTGTTCAGGAGGTCCAGGTCCCTATGCAGGTTTTGTAGAGCAGGGCTGTGTGCACCAGGAGAGAGGCACAGCAGAAAATCGTGGCATCTCCACAGAGGTGCCAAAAGTGGACAGACAAGCATCACTCCTCATCATGGTGACAGCTTCAGTTCAGTAAGCCAGCACGTGGTCCCCCCATTGAGCACACTGGTCCTCCCTCTGGTCTGTGATTAAGTAGCTGTTGTCATGAGCGTGACTTTACACTTCTCTAAGATCTTCCACCTTCTGTCACCATAAAGGGAAAATGGCGATTTGGTCGCTATGGTGGGGGCCTTACAGCTTTACCAGGCAAACCCTTGTTGGTAAGAAACAGCTAACACGTTGCCAATCTCAGGGGGTGTGTCCTGTTTAATTCTAGGATTGCTCTGGTGCATTTTAGAGAAACCCCCAATACTGTCTCATGCTGTCTAGTGATGATTACCCAACACGCTCTCTGAACATTTAGCCGAGTGGTAGACATTCAGTCTTCAATGACGTCACCCTATCCACTTTACAGAGATTTCGCTGCCAAGGGAGGTGGGGGGGCGAGCACTCAGGACTTGGCAGATTATCCTGTGGGTGTTACAATTAGGTATACATCTATCTCACTTCGTTTATTCAGTTAGTGAGAGCATCTAAGTCCTCGGGAGTAGATTTGTTGAACGCTTTCCCCGTATCTTCTTAAAGCCTAGAAGCAGGGTTTGAGCATTGTTAACAACTTTCCTAATCTCCAGCTCTGTTCCTTTATTTAAGTTGGAATTTTACAAAAATCTCTCCTGAATAAGTTCAGGTTTGGCTTGAACACTCATTTGTGCTCGAGGCAGTTTCTGGATGATGGATTACCTTGTCACCAGACAGTCAACACACCAAGTGGACCTGTGGGAAAATACAGCATATGACTGTGACATGGGAATCCTAGGTGCTGACTCCCAGCAAAGCAGAAAACGAAAGAGAGGACAAGATTTCCCATAGGAACTGTGTGGAGATGCAACCTAAGCCCGCATGGGTTCATACTTTTGGAAAAATAACACGGGAAATGAAAAGACACAAAACAAATTTTAGGAAATCTTGAAAAATACTTTGATTCTAATTATACACATTGAGGTTTTCTCAGTTTGAGGCTGAATTATATAAATTAGCAATCACCTGTATGCTTAGGCCCCAAACTGCTGGGCCAGTAAAGCCTAATCCAAATTTCATAGTCTCACCACTAACAACAGAAAGAAAGGGGGAAGGAAGAAAAAGGAAGAGAGAGGGAAGGAGGGAAGAAGGGAGGGAGGGAGGGAGAGGAGCAGGAAAAGAAGGAATAAAGGAAGGCCAGATGAAGAAAGGGGAAGCAGAGAGGGAAGAGAGAGTGAGAAAGGGAGGAGAGAGGGATAAGAGGGAGGAAAGAAGGAAAAGAGAAGAAAAAAGAATAGGAAAACATTTCTCCTCCTCCCTACTCACTTGATCCTGCCTATTCTAACCTCACCCTCTCCAAGTCCACCCGGAATTGGGAGGAATTTCTGCAGCCAAGGTGAAAACCTAGTGCAATAGAATATAAGAGAGTAACCCTAGCAAAGACTCCTGGTAATTGTGGACACATAGCCTGAACCAGCCATCTTTTGTAAAAAGCCAAGGCCTCAAGTGGAGGGATTGGGACACCAACCCAGCCACAAAACCTTCAAGCTATAGTTCATCCTGCCTACAGTGTTCTTGGGCTGGAGCCTAACAGAACCGTCATCAAAGAGACCAGGGAGACTTTATCCAGCATCTGATGGGACAGATACAGAGCACCACAGCCAAACATTAAGAGGAGCTCAGGAGTCCTGCAAAGGAGGAGTGGAGAAGGATCAGAGGAGCCAGAGGGGTCAGGGGCTCCAGAACAGGGCCCACTAAATCAACTGACTGGGTGTCTTGGGGGCTCATGGAGATCAGGGAGCCTGTAGGGGTGTAACCTATGTCCTCTGAATATAAATTATAGCTTGGCATTCTCATGTGATTCCTAACAGTGGGAGTGGGGGTGGTCTCTCTGACACATTTGCCTACTTGTGGGACCCTACTGGATTGCTTTATCTAGCCTTGATATGATGGTATGTGCCTTCTCTTACTGTTGGTTGTTACACCATGTTTGGTTGATATCCCTTGGAGACCTGCTCTTCTCTGAAGGGAGGTGGGGGAGGGGTCATGGGTGGGGAGAGAGGGGAGGTGGTGGGGAGACTGAGGGAGGGAAGGGAGGGGAATTGAAATGTAAAACAGAAGAGAATAGTGGAAAAGAAGACATGAAGATAGAAGGGAGGTGTGCTGTGCTGGGGAAGCTGAGTAGAGTTTAAGTGAGAAGTGGAGAATGGTTATGATCAAGACATAACACATCTATATGAAATCTCCAGAAAATAAATTAAAATGTTGATTTTAAAAAAGAAAATGAACTTGAAGTTTCTAATTTAAAAAGAAGAAGAAGAGGAAGAAGAAGAAGAAGAAGAAGAAGAAGAAGAAGAAGAAGAAGAAGAAGAAGAAGAAGAAGAAGAAAACAGCAAAGAAATTAGGTAGCACTTTGTTTAATTTTTGTTTGTTTTGGTTTTGATTTTAAGACAGGGTTTCACCATGTAGCCCAGACTGGCTTGAAGTTCACTCTGTAGTTCAGCCTGGCCTCAAATTTATGATCTTCCTGCACAAGCCTCCTAGTGCTTGGGCTGCAGTATGTTCTGCCACACCCCATCAAGTGTCACTTAGGTTTCCTTGAAAACATAGATGTGTGGCGGTGTTCCTATTCACTCTGCCGAGCACAGTAACGTGAGCAGCCAGAATAAGGTATGCCCAAGGAAAGGAGAGTGGCCACTGTTTAACTGAGCAAACTCTTGCTTACTTATTCTTAGAGCTGAAGTTTTCAGAAAACTGATTGTCACAGATACGCCGTGTCATGAATTGTCCACATCTCTTGTTTCCTCCACTTCAGAGCGTTTTTAAAATTCTATATTCTACTTAAATAGGTATTTCGAAGATAGTCTACATGATTGTACAAACTCCCATGGTTAAACTCAGCATAGGGACAGTCAGTTCTTAGATTCATGGGTCCTTCCTGTATTACTACGAAATAAATCATTTCGTCGCCCTTTGGATCTTCAAATCGGACAAAAAAAAGTGTGTTGTGTCACGGGCAGCAGGTGCAATCAGAAGGAACCCAGAATTTTAAAGCTTATTAGCATTTTCTGTTCCCATCTTTAAGCGCCAATCCCTCTCCCTCGGGGTCTGAATAAAGAAACATGCCTGTCACTGGGGGACAACATTCCCATTCTTCAGATAAGGACTCCGCTCAGTTCCCAGGTCAAATTAGACTGGTAGCAAAGCTGATGAGAGCAAACAAGGTTTTGGAAGATTCAGTCACTCCTGTAAAAGCTGATTATAATTGATGAACGACCAGTTTACTAGACCCTGACAGCCTGGCTGCCTGGCCTTTGCTCTCTGCCAGTTCAAGCCTTACAAGTGTGAAATAGCCAATTACTGGAATACCTATTGAAAGTAATAGGCCAATGAGCAAATTGCTACTATGGGATGCCATAGTGGTGTAGATGGAAGGAGGCCAAGATAAAGTTCTGCCCTGAGCAGCTGCTCCCAGCGCAGATTGCTAATGCTATTGGATGACCAAGGGATGAGAATGAGGTACTTTCCCATGCGAGCTGCAAGTGTCCTGCCTTGTATTGACTTAAAGTTTATGATGCATGATACCATCTTGTTACCCAGGTTCTAATTTGCAGAAATAAATCCTCCTCTTAAAAGGTAGTTAAATAGGTAATAAGGAGAGTCATGGCCATAGATTTTGTGCAAAAGCATTAAATACAATTTTTGCAGGCAATGGAAAGTCATACAGTGTGCAGAGTGTTAATACTTGCCAGCCATTTGCTATTGACAGAACAATTTATCTTGATAAAGGACAGTGAGGAATTCCAATCTACCCGCTGCCATTACATTATCAGCAGTAATATATGACTGCATCTAAATATAAGGGTGAGAACGGATACAGTTGAGGAGCTCTTGCTAATTTGCCTGTAAATATATCATGTATCAGACAATGAACACGTGACACATTTACCATGTCATGGCAGAACTGATTTTCAAATTTAAAGTTTTACTGTGTTTAATGAAATATACCATAATGTTTCCTTTTGGAAGCAGCGTGATTCTTGAGTGCAAATTTGGTAATGGTTTAGGGACGACTGGATATTACAGAAGAGAAAGGACAGGAAAAGGTAAATTCTAAACCTCCCTGATTTTTTGCTCTTAGTTTTCATGTTGCTGTTATTACAGCAGCATGTACCTTCCTGTAGGGTTATAAGTCTGGGGAGCACTTCTTTAGTGTTTCTTTGAAAATGGGTTTAACGTAACACTGAATTATCTGGAAGGCCCTACAAAGGGCACACTGCAGAAGGGTCTAGTAGGTGTTGTGGAGCTGAGTGGCACAGAATGGACAAGTGCAGGGAGCAATTTGAGCCCATTTCTGTCTAGACTAGAAGCCAGGCAAGCTCATTCTTGAGGTTATGGGAGACAGAGGAGTAGACCGCACAGCCACCTGGGCACAAGCCTTTGTCTGCCTCACCCCCAGGTACCCGTGCTTCTGGGAAACTCAAAATAAGAAAAATTCAAATCCCTCATTGCTTAGGAGCTGCATTTTGAGTTTGCTGGTAAAATTGTTGTTTCCTAGGAAACTCATCAATGGCTAATCACTTGCTTCTTGTCTTTCATGAATCGTTCACGAGAGAAGTGAGAGCTTCGCTGTGTGATAACTAGCTTAGGAGTGACTGGTATATTCCTTTTAGGACTTCAGCTGTGGACAACTAAAATAGCCTGCTCTTTGTGTCATACGTTGTTTCTGTCATAAATAAAATATAAAGGACAAATGAGAAAGATGAAAGAAAATCATAGTTCTTTCTAATTTAATTGTTGAAAACAAATCAAAACAAGCACATGAATCCTACAGCTATGTCCAAGAAACAGCAGATATCCTGGCCTTAGGCCAGTAAGATATTTTTAACCAAATTACTTGAATCATCTTCCACTATAATAATCAGGACACTTGTTTTCCCTCTCTTGATCTCCTCTTGTGAAAAAAGAAAAATGTATAGACGAGTCTAGTCTTTACCTTTAAGATCCAGAACTGAGAAATAGCTGTCACCATTTGCTTGCCTTTACTTTTCTGGGCCACAAGATGTCACTGTTGAACGTTGGGCCTGCACAGTTTGGTGTTTCCTTATACCTGTGTCCTTGCTGATGCATGTCCCTGGGCAGTCCAGAGAGAAGTCTCCACTCATTCCACCCAGCATCTGCTCTTCCTTGAGTTCACTGTGGCAACCACTGGGCTTCAGACTCATATCACATCAGAGTCAAAAGGTTTTTCCTCACTGAGTTGTACGAGGATAAGTATTTTGTGAGATTTCCATTAATCATATACACACGCACATGCACACTCATGTTTGTGCATGTATACAGGGCTTAGAACTGGATATCAGCGGTTACCAGTTTTTAAATAACTATTACTTCAAGACCACCTGAGATCAAGCACAGAACCTTGGCTAGCCTTCCCCCTTGCTGGTCCTGTTCTAAGTTGTGCTGAGGAGGCCTTGGCATCTTCCTTGCTCACAGATTTCACTCAATCCATTCGAAAGTTTCTAATAATAGTATAAGTTTAAATTGAGGCTTCTTTCTTTCTTTCTTCAATTTTGGTACCTTTGTACCAACTATGTCATCTTTTCCTGAGTGACTAGCTGTATCTGTGGGGCAAGTGACTACTTTGGACAAGAAGACAAAGCTTGGGCTTTGATGGTGCCTTCTGGACAATGGAAGCTATTGTTCTACATTTAGATAACTGAGCGAAGTATGTGCAAGATTGAACCGGTCTCTAAGATGGATTTCAGTTCTCTGTTTGTAAGGAAAATCACCCAGCCCTTATAAGGTTAAATATCTCCTGTTAAATGTACTAATGAAGCAGTGTTTTGCTTTGAAACATTTTTTTATGTAAAGATAATTTTATGGTAAAAACTTCATTTTTAATTTGTCATAAAACCGAAATGTTCTGTCTAATGACTATATTTATTTTATTTATTAGAAGAACTTTGTGAGGGAGGAAAAAGAATGTTTCTAAGTGATATCAACAAAATCTCATTTTGTTACTAAACATTAATTGGAAGTGATATTATATCAGAATTTTAGGTAAGGAAATCTATGTTCACAAAATTGTTATTGGTTACATGCCCAAGGTCTTCAGAGGGGAAGGAACTTGTACATACAGAAGTCAGAATATAAACACAGGTCTGTCTATTTTATTTAATGAATTTTATTTGCAAAGTTTGCTTAAATCCTTTTAATAATAACTAGATTCTCCAAAATTTCCCATTTACAGAGTTCTGTTGTAAACAGACACAAAGGTTTGCCTCTTTTTTCAATTTGCCCTGCTTTAATTATGTAGGCATCATGGTCAATATGAAAAGTCCCTTAGAACACTTACATATAGAACATTTGATCCTCAGTGCAGTCAGGTTCAGAGGCGACACCTTGAGAAGTGACTGGATCGTGAGGACTGACTTTATTAATGGGTTGATTCACTGATGAGTTCATAGCTGAAGAATAGGTCTTGGGAGGGGGACCTTTAGGGAGATTGTTCTGTCCATGATCCCCTCCTCTCTCCCTGCTTCCTGGTTGCCTTTTTGGGTATAGCAGCTTCTGCCTTATATTCCTCTCCACGGCTCCCCTCCTCAGCATAGCCAGAAGCAACAGAACTAGCAACACAGACTAAAGTCCCTGACACCATTAGCCAAAATCCAGTTTTCTCTCTGTAGTTTGATTCTGTCAGATATTTTGTCCTGGGGACAAAAAATTGAGTATTGCAAAAAGCTGGCCATGGTCTGTGGGCCTAGTGACATTTGAAA
>JAQHUG010000053.1:6220776-6285639 GCA_028555095.1 Dicrostonyx torquatus | reverse complement strand
AGACCCAATGACTACCTTTTGAGTCCTTACATGAGATTAAAGCTTAAACAGAGGTCCAGGAAGATGCATATCTAAGAAGTCCTGGTCAAGATGTGGTCTTGTCCTTCACTGAATGCCCATTGCCTGGGTTCCAGCCTCTCAGTAAGGATTTAGCAAGTTGCTGGTACTGTATGAAATCTCTTTCTGGGAGGCAGGCCTCCCCTCTGACTGGCACCAAGTTTCCCCCTTCTCCTTCTCCTAGCATGAGATTTCTGGAGGTAATTCCAGTATCTCTGGGTGGTTCTTTCCTTCTACCAAATTGTGGGTTCAGGGAACAGAATACAGGTCTTGCTTGTGTTATAAGAGCCTTTGCCAAAGGAACCATCCCCTGGTCCCCCTTACATAATGTTTTAAAATGAAAAATATATTCTAGTAGAGCGAGCTAAGCCATAAACAAAATGTTTAAATATATAATAATTTATAGCAGATACAGATATATGCTTCGAGTGATTCAGTTAAAATGAGTGGACACACATGTTATTTGAGCAAAGCGTGGAAGGAGGCAGAGGCCTGGAAGGGACATTTTAGAAAAGAATACACCAGGCAAGGGGAGTGGGCATGTTATTGGCATTTTACCACTCCAGAACAGAGCGTACAAACAAAACACAAATAGCAAGTGAGGTCAGGAAACTCCCAGCCCCAAACTGTGGCAGGTTTTGCAGGCCATTGTCAAGGTGCTGGCTTTTACTCTAATTGAAAAGAAAGCCATTGAGTGTTTTGAAGAACCTGTTGTGATAAAAGACACCTTTTATCTCCTTGATTGCTCTTTTGAGACTCACTGTAGGAAAACAACAGCCAAAGCAGGAAACCACTTAAGAAACTATTTCAGTCCTGTAGGTGAGAAATTATCAAGCGGTAGTGTGCTGAGGTGGGAGACAAGTCCAGCTCTTAGATACCTTTGGTAGGCAGAGCCATGTCTCTCAGATCTCATGCTGTAGCTAAGAGGGGAAGGTGACAGGCATCTATAGAAAGTTTCAGACTTGAGCACTTTTAAGGACCTGATTTTATGCTACCTTAGTTGATGACCTTCAAATGTTAGACATCTCTTAAAATGTTTGACTATTTCTAGAGCTGCTGTTTAATTTCTAAGAGCAAAGTAACTTATTCTTCATTCATATGCATTCAGTGTTCTCTTTATATATGGTAACTAGCCAATACTGATGACTGGTTAGGTGATTGTATAAGGTTTCTCAGCAGCAGTGAGTATATTGTTCCTAATGTTAGCTGTGATGACTGATTTAATTTCATGTTATAGTCATAGGTTTTAATGTCTCCGGAGATACTTAAGATTGTATGAAAACATATAGGAAAATGTTTGCTTATGCTGTTTTGACTGCTTTAAAAATTCTCAGATATAAAATGCAATGTAGATATTGAAGAGTCTGGCATAGGATATAAACACCATAAATGAGAAAAATCAATACATTCTTAAACAGACCAATGTCTCATTAGGAACCAATGTGGCTAAATTAATTTTTTGAGTTTGTTGTTTGGTTAGGGGTGTGTGGCTTGTATGTGCAACTGTTCGTGTGTACACATGTGTGGACAGAGGTCAACATTGAGATCCAGCCACTCTTCACCTTAGTTTTTGAGACATGGTCTCTCTGTGAACCTGGGGCTCACCAATTCAACCATTCTGGCTGAAGAGCAAGCACAGTGAGTCTCCATATAGTCTCTGCCCGTGCACTGCTGGAATTAAAGACTCGCGCCTCCACACCTAGATTTCCATGTATTCTACAGATCTCAAGTCAGATCTGCAGCAAGCACTTTTACCAATGAGGTCATATCCTCAGCCCCTAAGCTAATGTCTTATACAATAAAAATACAACTTGTTTTGTTACTGAAATCCTTTAATGACATTCTGTAGGCTTTGAAATCAAACCAAATTAAGCTCTAATTTTGAACAAAATCATTAAATGTAAACATATTTCCCCTCCAATCCATAAAGTACTTATTTAATCAGTTTGGTTTTTACAGTGGTGGTAATGAACTCAAGACTTCCAATATGGGAGGTAAGAGCCATCCTACCGAGCCACATCCCTAATCACATCCCTGATGGAGAATTTATAGATGGAGACAGTTAACGATTGTGAAGGGGCTAGACTCATATATACTCGCACCTGGCATTGTGGTCCACTTAACGTGTTTATGCACTGACTTTAATCAGATGTTCTTATATGCATGAACTTTAGAGACTGTCTGGTATAACACAGTCAATACAATAATAGCAGAGCTGCAATTTTACAAGTATTGTGATTTGAAAGCTAAGGAAGAGTGTTGACTTTTTGTATAATATCCCATGATCTCAGATCTCCATATACTATTCCTAGGTCATGAACTGTGACCTAAAGCTTCTAACAGTTAAGCCTGCCTTAGCCAGTGCCTTTGGTGTTAGCCACACAGAGACCCAAGGGAACCTTATCTTCACTAGGAAGTATTTTACAAAGCACAGAATACAAGCATTCCATTCTCCAGTTGTCCCAGTGTATGAATAACTCAGCACTTTCAAACCTTAGCATTATCTTCCATTGCGTGTTCAAAAATCCCACAGATTATTCTTTTTATACCATTTTTATAATTAGGTCTTTGAGAATAAAAATGAGAAATATCTTGATAATATTAAACCCTTCCCTCCAAAACCTCCCAGATCCATCCCCACATTTCTAAGTCCTTCCAACTTCTGTATCCTCCTCCTACTAATACTCTCCCTCTCCTCCTCCTCCTTTTCCTCCTCCTTCTCCACTGAGTCTAAGTTGTGTGGGTGTGCGACCACCCACTGAAGCACAGGTAACATATTAGGGGCCATATCCTTAAAGAAAACTGATTCTGCCTGCCCCCAAAGTCATCAACTGTCAATAGTCTCTCACTTAGGAGGAGAAATTTTCAGAAAGCTTGTGAACTCCTCCTTCCTCTTCACTGGAATGTTGGTTGGCTTGATCTTGTTCAAGTCTTGTTCAGGTGGCCACAATTGCTGTGAATTTTGAGCACAGAGGTCCTGGTGTATCCAGGAGATGCTATTTTGTTCTGGTTCTTCCCAAACTCTGATTCTTATAATCTTTCCACCTTTCCTTCCATGCGGTCTCCTGAGCCTGAGCAAGTGACGGGATCAGTGATGTAAATGTCATTATGACATAGTGTCATAAATGACATAGATGTTCATCCTCAAATGTGAGGATGAACCCTAACACTTAACTCTCCTGTCCTTTGACCAGTTGTAAGTTTCTGCATTGATCACTGCACAGTGAAAACTCTCTGGTGAGGAGACAGACTGTTCTTAAGATCAATGGCAAATGCCAAAATTTCAGCGCTTATTATGGCAGTTGTTATTGAGGAACAAGTAGTAAATCTTGGGTAGATGCCTGAGATCAAGCCTCGTTTTATATTTGATGACAGTGGCAATTGTAATAATGTTATTTTGGAATGACAAATTGTATTTTCCTCGCTGGTATCTAGTCATTTGTTAGCCTTTAAGAGCAAGGATAATTAAGCATTACTACTCAGAAGAGTTGCTTGTGTTATTTATAGCCAAAAAGAGTATTAAAAAAACAAAACTTTTTATATTCAAATAGATGTTAATTCTAGCTTCATTAACTACAGACTGGAACATTTGTCTTGATGCTTCAGCTGTACCATCTCATTTCCCAAGTGTCTAAGGCAGACCCCCATCACTGCTGGTTTGTTTTGTTTTGTTCTCCACCCCAAGATAACTCACATGACAGTCCAGATGATAATAAAGCAAGGACACAGTATTTTCAGATGGAATTGTACCCTATGCTTTCTATCAAAACTATAGCTTTTGTCTTAGTTGCCTGATATTTCTGAAGAAATTCTAAACAGAAAAAGCATTTGGGGTATTTTTAAGCCAATGATACATGGAGTTCAGATTATTCACATCCTTTAATTGGGCTAACGTATCATTATCGCATCAACATTGGACATACTGTTAAATTTCATTGTGTTTTCTGATAAGAATATTGTTAACAGTGGCCTGCCATACTGAGGTTTTTGCCAGCCAGCCCCTGTGGTGCAAGCAGTTTTAGAAGCTAGTAAAATGAAATAGCTAACGCAAACAGCTTGGTATTTATTGTCTTTTACTTTAAAACAAAGAACAAAGACACCATGGATAGTCTTATTTTTCCTAATTCTAGACATAAATCGCAGAGGCAGGAGAAAATATGATTCCATTTTGAACAATAAAACAAACTTTGCAGGTTCTACACTGCGCTGGAATTATGGGCCTCTCACCACTATTATATATATAGTTTCAAACCTTGTAAGAATAATGCTACTTGCATCTTCTCTTCTAAGGTGCAAAGATGCTTCTTATTAAGATTCCATACCTTTAAGCTCCATACGTTTAATATCTCCACCACTAAGTCACTCTTGCTCCTGATGGGCATTTATTTGGATAATGTATGGAAAGGCAAGGCAGCCCCCTCCTCGTAGCAGATTAGGGGTAGAGCACTCTGTCAGTGCCTGGCGGGCATAAATTCTTTCATGTATGAGCAGTGTATGAAAATACACATCAACGTGGAGAACCCTCAAGCAGACTGAGAGGCTGCCATGGGTGATTGTCAAAAAGCGTGAGCTATTTGGTTCCTCTCCAGAGGGAACATCTCTGTAGGCATAAATTGTGAATGGCGCTTTGACAACCCGAAAAAGCCCTACTCTCTCTCAAAACGTGATGTATGCCCAACATGTGACATGGACTTTCTGGTCACCTGCAGTCCGCAGGAAGTGGAGAAGTGGCATGATGATAGCAGATGTATTGAACCACATAACTGAGATACTTGCCAAGAAAGAAATTAAACAGCCTCACAATGAGGCACTTTTGAAATGACTTACTTGTCAGAGTATGTTTTTTATGGACCCTCTTCACTCACTATTCCCAAAATTTCTTGACCACCTAGATGTGAAAAGAAATATTATATTAAGGTCTGGCACACACATTCCCAATTTTGTCACTTACTTATATTGTGAGGATTTTTTTTTCCCTTCTCAGCCCCAGGTTCCTTGAGCAATCTTTAGTAATGAAATAAGCTCTCTGGTCTGAACAGGGTGACTTCAGCCAGAGTGCCTGATTGACAAGTCAGTTCTAATTGAATCAGTGTCAAGGTTAGCAGCCAACAAGTGAGGACAATGAGGAACCCTGGAGTAGTGTTTGTTTCAAATCCCATTATGTTTTAGGAGCAGAGCCCAGAGCTTAAGGAGGGTGGGACATAAAACTGAAAAAAAAGCAAGGAAATGGTGGTGATATGCTACGGGTATGAGATGGAAAAACTTGTTATTTCGGAGTTTTAATGGAAGTAGCTGCATGAAATACACCACTTGCAAATTCAACATTTTGCACAGGTTAAAATATAAATATGCCCTAGATGTTATGCTGTGAAGCAGAAGGGAAATGAAGGCTTAGCTTCTGTCATCCAAGGTCCTAGGGCTTTCTGTTGATATTTCCCTAGGGCCTATTCCAGAAAAACAAGTGTACTTATTGAGATTCATACAATCAGATGTTTCATAGCAACAGCTGAGAGAAATGCTATTTAAAAATGCCATCTGTATATTCATCTCAGTCATTGGTTTTATATATAATATGTATATATATTTCAGTTGTATTTCACTTAAATGGTTAGTTCATCATTATCAAGATGTTTACTAAAGACTCACAAATTACTCTTTAAAATATTTGCATAGAGTTTTCCATGTTTGCCAGATAATCAGTGTACATTCTTCTAATTGATTTGGGGTCCCCACATCATCCCTATCAGAGTCCTCTCTCCTTAGCTATATCCTAAATGTCATAGAAGTTATCATTCAAGAAGTATCAGCTATTGAATCCCATGGAAGTAGTTATGAGACTAACAGTGTATGGCCAGGGGATCTAGAAGGGCAGGAAGCCTGTCTGTCCCTCACCATGGCTTTCACGTGGCTTTTTCATGGACTGTGTGGTTTCCAGTGGGCAGTCATATTACATGGGTTTTATCACAAAGCAACACGTGATGTGGCTCAGATCATATAAAATTAGTTATTTGACTTCACAGTAGGCTTATAATGAGTCAAGATGATGTTTTGAGCTACTCCATTCTACCACCATAGTCTCAAAGATCAGTCATTCATCAGAAAGACTTGCCAGGTGTCCTCCTTGTTGCCAGGTGTCTTTGTGTGTTTAGTGTGGTGATGCTATCATTAGTATCTGTGGTGTTGTTCAGAGTTTGTGCTCCACTAAATCTTTCCATTTCTTTTTGCTTTCACGGAGGTGGTATTTCTAGTTTATAAATATCAGATACCAAGCAAGGAATACTTAGAGATAAAATTGTATGTAGTATCCTCCTCTCTCTTAAGTCATGTTGTACTTTATATGACACCTGACAATAGACTTTGCTGCCTGATAATAATTTCCTCTCTGTATGTTATAATTAGTCTAAAGCTAATAAATGCTTGTTGAATAAATGTACAGATGTGAATTTTGTTGAAAAGGATTACTCCGTTTTCATGCGTAGGTGTGACTGCTCTGTAAACCAATTACTTGTAATAAGTACGTATTTGAAAAGCTGAATTTTCCTAACATGTGGTGTTGCACAAATTCTAATTGTTCTTAATAAAAATCCAGAATCATATATTAGAGGGTGAAAGCTGAGAGATCAGAGAAGCAGAGCGGCCAGCCACTAGTGAGACCTATTACCTCTACCGATGTTCAGACCAAAGGGACAATCCTGTCCTCAGACTGCCTTCTTAGCAGATAGTCACCCTTCATTTTATAATAGTAAACATAATAATGGGTTTCATTATGCCATCCCAGTAATTTAAATTCAGAAATTAAATTTTTTTCTAGAATAAAAATTGGACTCTTTCTGTTTATGTTACAGAGCCTTTTCCTCCCAGAATAAATATGATAACTGATCTTGCTCTCTATTGTGGACTAACCCATTATATAAAATAGCAGTTCTATACGATAACAGTGTCTCTGGGGAGAAGACTCAGTGGGGAAAGTGCTTCTTGCAGATGCATAAGGACCCAAGAATCCCTGACGTCCATGTGAGAGCTGGACAAGGTGAGTACCCAGCATCCCAGAACTAGAGAGATGGAGACATGACAATCCCTAGGACTTTCTATAAGTGGCCTACCAAAACGAGCAAGCTCCAGAATAAGTAAGAACTCATGTCTCAAAAGATAAGGTGACTTGCCCCTAAGAAGGTTCGAAGAGTAAAGGGACTTGCACAAATATCTATGACCCAACTCCCACCCACATATCCCACAAGAGACAAGGAAGAGCAGAGTATAGTCCTCCTATCCAGAAGTGTATTGTGGAGTGGTGGCCCTTTTATTACATACATGTACTAAAAATGACTAAAATTTAAAAATATAAAAATAGACAATGAGATCTGAAGTCTACTTCTGGCTCCGAAAGTGCACATGCAGATGAATGCCTCAGCACACACGTGTGTGTGCCATATATACAGCCCAATAAAATTGTGTTCCATAGATCATGGTTTTGTGTGACAGAAAGGCACAGAAGACAAGAAGTGATCATTTTCTCTACATGAAGCTAATTATGGCTGTCTAACTTGTCTCAAAGATAAACTGAGTGGCACTCAAGATCACATCACTGTATGGTAGTTGTGCTAGCGAGGGTATGTGCACACTTGGTGCTTGGTTGCACTAGCAAGGGTATGCACACTTGGTGCTTGGTTGCACTAGCAAGGGTATGCACACTTGGTGCCTGTTTGCACTAGCCAGGGTATGCATACTTGGTGTCTTTAGCAGATATGGTTGTTCCTCTAGTACAGCCAATCAGAACACCTGCCCACGATAGCTCAACAATGACAGTGATAGTTTTTAGACTTAGATTTCCTATAGCAGATTAACAGTGTATCTCAGGCTGCTATAATATAATATAGGTTAATGGACGGCTTATAAACAAAAATGTATTGCTTATAGTTCTGAGAACTGGCATTTACCTTGTTTTGCAGACTGGTAGCTTCTCATTGTATCTTCATGCAGGAGGACTAAGATGAGAGAGCCCTCTGGAGTCCCTTTCCTATGAGCAAATTCATGCATTCACAAGGGTCCAGCTCTCATAACCTGACCATCTCCTATGGCACCAGCTCTACGGCACTCCATCAAGTTGATGGCCTGTGATTAGGGCACAAGAATGTCAGTGTGTATACAGCAGGACTTCCCAGAGGCACTGCTCACAGGGTGATGCTTCTGAATGGGCCAGAGAGAAGCTGATGCGGATTTGTGTGTCCCAGCATACTCCTTGGCCGTCTAGAAACATTGTATCACAACAAACAGCTTTAGTAGGTAGTGACTTAAGGACATCACAACCCCATCATGGTAGGTCAACAACTGGGGAACGGCACAGTTGACTGATTTAGACTCAGAGACTCTTGAAAAATCAAGTTATCTTTTGATTTGAGTCAGGCAGGACTCTCATGTTGTGATTTCACCTAAAGGTTCCATTGGGAAGATTTTCCTCCTTACCTCCCATGGTTGTTGGCAGACTTTTGCTCTTACTGACTGTTCAGCAGAGACCATAGTGACTCAGTAGGTGGGACCTAACACAAGGGGTCTCAGGTCCTCACAGTTTAATTCTATTCAGTACTCCTTTTTCGCCTGAGAATTATTTCTACACTATCTGGGACATGTAGGTATATAATAAAATAGCTATATACACCAAGAACTTGATGACAAACTGGAAAGAAATTTATTTTAAAATAGTTCTTTGTTATAAATATAATATTATGACTTATTATATAGGGAAAATTTCCATACTATTAATATACATAAGCCTGTATGTTTTTATTTAAGAATTAAATTTTCACTGAATATTTGATACTATAGAACATTGAAGCCGGGCGGTGGTGGCACACGCCTTTAATCCCAGCACTCGGGAGGCAGAGACAGGTGGATCTTTGTGAGTTCGAGACCAGCCTGGTCTACAAGAGCTATTTCCAGGACAGGCTCCAAAGCTACAGAAACCCTGTCTCGAAAAAAATAAAAATAATAAAAAAAACAGAACATTGAGCATTTACCAAGATTTTCAGATTTGATTAATAGTTTGATTTATAATAACCAATGTTGATAACATAACCTTTCAAAAGTGGAATAAAATAGCAAACGCACGTTTAGGGCCCTTTCAGAAATTGTTGGAAATTTACAATCCCAAGAGCAGAAAGACTTTGTATGTACGGTAAAAGCACCGCTGTCTACAAGACATAGTCTTGTCCCAGAACTGAGGTGTTTCAGGCGGTGTCATCAGTGTGGCATTGGGTGGCATGCACAGGGCAAAGCCTCCATGTTGAGGATTCAGAACTAAAACTACAGTGAAGTCATCTGGTATGGCATGAGCAAGGGCTTTCAGAAACACCCGAGATTCCTAGACATCTGACTTTCGATTGGTTTTTGGTTATGTGTTCAGAGACCTTTTCCAGTTTCCAGATTGTCTAGGAGTCCTACATTTATTTCTGTGGCCTCCCTCATATGGGCTCGCTACTCATATTTTAAGAAGTGGGATCCCATAACAAATGATGAGGAACGGACACAGTATCAGAGTCAGGGTGGGGTGACAGAGGATCAAAACCAGAAGCAATAGCCACTTAAAAATCAAAACTGTTTGAAATTGTATATTATCCCTTTTGTCACCAATTATTAATTAGAAATATACTAAATCCAGCCCACACAAAAGAGCAAGGATGCTGAGGCCCAGGTCTTGAAGGGATGAGTATGAAAAAAAAAATTGGAGCTGGGCGGTGGTGGCGCATGCCTTTAATCCCAGCACTCGGGAGGCAAAGGCAGGCGGATCTCTGTGAGTTCGAGACCAACCTGGTCTACAAGAGCTAGTTCCAGGACAGGCTCCAAAGTCACAGAGAAACCCTGTCTCGAAAAACAAAAACAAAAACAAAAACAAAAAAACAAAAAAAAAACTGGAAAAGCAGTACAGTCTGCTGTCTAATCACAAATACCTTCTCTGGTTCTCACAAGAAAAGTGCGCTCCCTCCTGCGACGGTCACTGAGTATCACCTGCTACACTATCAGAAACTCATAGCCTAATCGTTTAACCTCTAGGTACAGAAGAGATTACCCTACTGTGATTCCTTTAACAAGTATAATCTCTGCGGAATCAGAGGCAAAGCATGTGCTTCTCACACACCCCAAACGCAAAGGTGCCAAGCCCTGGGATAAGGTGGCCGATGTAGATGTGCACGTCCCCGGTCAGAGATGTGAAAACGTCAGGAACCTGCTCTGCCATCCCAATGTTGTTTGATGAGAGTTAGCATAGGAATAGTTCTCTGACTCCCTCAGCTCCAGCTCGGGACTTGGTCATTCTTTGTTTCTGAAGATGGTTAGCAGTGTCTGTCTTGGCGTAGGTTTCTTGCTGGCTTGCAACATGTAGAGTTTTAGATCAGAAGCTGTGTTCCGTTTCCGGTCTATTTCCGCCTTTTCCAGTTCTAGCTGGAAATAAAACAACTCACAGACACGCACAGATCTGTGAATCTTTCTGGTGCCAACTCCTTTACACAAGGGTCACACCCAAAAATATCTTTGACGTAAATCCTTGACTACCTTGGGCTTCTGCTGTGAAAACAGTCGATTCTTAATCCTGCCAAAAAGACTGATAGTTCATGAGAAGCCTGGACACATACCAGTCTCATATGTCTGTATAGTACACAAATGTGCCCCTGTAGGCTTTTCTAAGATCCTTAGCACAAGATTTACTGACACAGCTTTCCCTCTTGGTTTGAACGAAGCCCTCTTAATAGTCATTCATCAGAGGCTCTCACTTAGCATCCCACATTTCATGGAAGGGATAAGAATTCTTAAAATCCATTAATTCCTATTTCTCTTATGTTTAACAGTCTTTAGACTCTTACATGAGTTAGTGTTTAATCGTCTATTTCTATAAAGCCTAAGAAGAAATCAGAAAGAAGCTTCAATACATTGTTTGAAATATTCTTGACTCGTTTCTAAGTTGCTTCAGCTCAAAGGCTACCGATCTCTGGCACTCTGTAAGCATGGCTTCCTCAACATGTGGCATTCTGAACTATGACCTCCTTTTCTAAGAGTGACAGCTCCATCAAAGGCCATGTGACAGTTCCCTTGAGGTATGTTGCATTTGGGAAAGTCTCTTGAGCACATACTCTGTTTCTAAGCTACTCCCATGTCAGGGTGCCTTCTACCAGCCGGGTACCAATATCTGTAGTCTTTGCTACATTAAGAATGTCCGAACTGTAGCGGCATCACAGTTATCTTACTACTTGTGTGAGTTAGGAATCTGGGAGCAACACTGCTGCCTGTGTAAGGACTTGCTTGCTTTTGCAGCCTTGTCTACAGCTGAGACTGAAAGACCAACTCCTAAGTTAGAATTAGCAATTAATACAAACAACCCTTTATGGCATTTTCTCTTATTTATATGTATATTATCATTTCACTAAAAGACTTAGCATGAAGAAGTTTTAATTTCCCATATCTATCAAGAAAAATTCTGAAAAATGGAAAATAGCTTGTTTCTACAAATTTTAAGACCCAAGAAAAATATGAAACATGCTTAAGGTCAGCTTTGCTATTTACTACTGTTAAATTTTTATAAAGGGCTCTAATTAGGAAGCATTACAGTGTAATGCAACAGCACTTGGCTATTTCCTTTCTTGATAGTAATTAGTTTTTCTTCTTGCCCGTGTGAGGCAGTTTTAAAGTAGAATGTATAATTTAATAGGCAACTAGACTCTACCAGTGAGTAAACACTGCTTGTGTAAATGCCCCGTCTTTGGGGGAGTTCTTCTAAATCCAGATCTAAGAATTGATTTTGACGATGCTTTAGCACCTTAAAATGAAGCTTGAGCCTGACTCTTAGTGTCCTTTGCCTGCCCCCTCTTCCACCACTCTGGATGCAGCTGTAACATGCAAAGGTGTGTTCACTTTTGTCCTCCCCTCCCCTTCCATCCCATTCCTCATCTCCAAAACGGACAAAACCAAGCCCCATACTTGTAAATGACTGAAGAGCTAGTTAGTTTATCTTTCTAAAGTAATTTCTGCCATTGTAACAAGCTGGACTCAAAATGGCCAGTCAGTAATAAGCCAACTCTTATTAACTCGCGTTAAATTATTTTCACTTGGCAGATAAAATTGCCACTTTTCCGTTCTCAATTAGCGTTTGGTTTAATAGGATTGAGAGGCAAGCTGGAGCCAGGGTAGATGCTGCATTTAATTGGTTTGAAAATCTAGTAACTTTTAATAGATCAAAATTTGAGAGTATTCCAGAAACACTTGGAACATTTAGACTTTGCTTTCCAGATTAATCACAGCCATAAAAAAGAGAGCTTTCTGATCAATAAGGACCCAAATTGTACTGCTGTACTTCGGCTTTTATATCCTTATGGAACTTAAAAAGTTTGTATTAGAAAGCCAGGCGATGAAGGTGCACGCCTTTAATTCCAGCACTCAGGAGGCAGAGGCAGGAGGATCTCTGTGAGTTTGAGGCCAGCCTGGTCTACAAGAGTTAGTTCCAGGGCAGGCAACAAAGCAACACAGAGAGACCATGCCTCAAAAAAAAAAAACAAAAAAAAAACCAACAACAAAAGAAGAAAGTTTGTATTAAAAAGTGGAACTTTATTTCCTAAGGTACTAGATTCTTTCCTTTCTTCTTTTGCATAAGTGCAAGCTGTTCTGCCTCTTGCAATTGCACTTTGGGGTAAGTCATATGCTAAAGTGCTGCTTATAGGAAGCAAGTAACATAGAGAAAACAGTAGTGCAGACCTCAGAATCACAGCAAGTTCAAACCCTGTCTCGGCTGCCTAGAGGCAAAATAACCTTGAACATGTAATTGAATTGCCAGGGCAACCTGGATGATATGAAGCACACAGGTGTAAATATGTAATGTGTCTGGTGATAGGGGCCCTGTAAATTTTGCCTATCTTTTTTATCATTATGCTTCACAATATGACACTAAATTTTAAAATATACTCACTTGGCCTTTCATCCAAATTCCTCAATTCACAGTGGAAATGGCTAAAAATGGTAGAGAATTCTGCCCTAGTGATGAACCTGCTACTATTATGCTCCTAGTATCAAGCTGGTATCTAAATATTTATCTTCATGTCCATAGATTAGTATACTCTCAACACTCATCAGAAAAAGGCTTCTTTCTGCAACAAATGGATTAAAACAGAGACTCATGACTAGCCAAGTACAGAGTAAGACACCGTGAAGTGCTCAGCCACAAGTGACCCATCTATAGTATATCTTATTGTAGTTTGAATGAGCTCATTCATACATTTAAATACTTGATCCCCAGTTGGTGACACTGCTTGGGGAAGTTATAAAAATTGTAATATGTAGAAGCCTTCTGGAAGCACACACAACTAGGGGAGGGTGGCTTAAGGATCGGTAGCCCTGCCTCTCAGCAGTTCTTGGCTCTTTTCCTATGTGTGGTTGACATGTGAGCCCTCAGCTTTTTGCTACTGCTGACTTCCCTGATGCTGCCATGCTATCCCACAACAATGGGCGATAGCTTCTGGAGCTATGAGCCAAAGCATACTCTTCTGTATGTTGCTTTTGGTGTTAGAATTTTAGCACAGCAACAGAAAAATTACTAATTCTCTCATTCTCTCTCTCTCTCTCTCTCTCTCTCTCTCTCTCTCTCTCTCTCTCTCTGTCTGTCTCTCTCTCTCTCTCTGACTCAGGGATCATCACAGAAGGGCCAGAAAGATTTTAAGAGCCATGGGTAGTGATGGGCTATACATAATAGGGCAATCTCACACATGAACTCACAGTTATGACTATACACACAGACCTGTACAAAATCAAGTCAGTCAGAACTCTGACATTCATGGGGAAGGGACACACAGCGCTCTAGCTGACAAACTACTGGCTATTGGTGACTTCCAGGGAAAAAGAGATTTGGTTTACTTTAGAAGTGTGACTGTTAGAAGGTTACCCATGCTTCAGTGGCTGGGCACACATCCAGAAACATACTGGCATTCAGTGACTTTAACAAAGAGAGCTAGGAGGGAAAAGAGGGATGGGAAGTAGTTGGAGAGGGGAAACAGGCAGTGGTTTTGATCAAAATACATACTAGACATGTATGAAATTAGGAAATAGGAAACAATAAATCCAAGCTTTTAATTAAGTTACATAGAATCTTTAATAACCGAAGGTGACTGGGAAACTCTGGACTTTGTTGCAGATGTCATTAAGGGAATGGGAAGGGCCATCTGTAGACTAAGACAGTGGCCAGTGACAAATCAATAGGCCAGTTTGGAAGGAAAGGAAGGGAGATTAGGAACAAGGGAAAGAGTTTCATTTTTCCCTTTCTAAGAGAAAACACCTTAATGGCATGAGCAGATCAAGTTATAATAATGGATACACGGTGTGTCTTCATGTGTTTTGATCTAAATCAAAGACTACAATGACTTAGAAATAGCATAAGCTCTAACATCTTTTTAATAAAGTTTTGCTGTTTGATTAAATATCTAATGCCATACTCCACTTTAGCCTCTACTATAGATAAATATAAAGGAATTTATATCAGAACTCATGAAAGTACATGATACATACTAGATGTTTGCTATGTAAATTATGGGTCAGTTTATTTGAAAAATCTTCTCTTAGTGAGATGGTTTGTGCCAGTTTGATACAAACCCAGAGTCATCTGAGAAGAAGAGACCTCAGCTGAAGAAATGCCTGCATCAAATTGACCTGTAGGTAAGTCCATGTAGCACTTTTCTTGAGTGATGACTAACTTGGAAGGGTCCAGACCACTGTGGGCAGTGCCATCCATGGACATGTGGTCCTGGGTTCTACAAGAAAGCGGGCTGAGTAAATCTAGGTGTAGTAAGCCAGTAAGCAGCATTCGTTCATGGTTTCTTATTTAGTTTCTGCCTTGAAGTCCTGCCTCAAGTTCCCTTCATTGATGGACTGTATGATACAAGGTCAAATAAACTCTTTCTTTCCCATGCTGCCTTTGGTCATGGATTTATGATAGCAATAGAAATTCGAACTAGGCTACTTAGTAGGAAATGTATCGTAAGTTCATTAGAAACCAAACTAAGATACTTAGTGGACACCTAGGTCAATTTCATTTGAGTGAATTTAAATAAATCATTTTTCAATTACCTGCAAAACATAGTTTAGTTTATAAATGAAGCAAAGACATCTTTCAGCACTTCTGCTTAATGTGGTATCCTGAAGGATTGAGTCAATGGAGAGATGGCTCAGTGGTTAAGAGCATTGCCTGCTCTTCCAAAGGTCCTGAGTTCAATTCCCAGCAACCACATGGTGGCTCACAACCATCTGTAATGAGTTCTGGTGCCCTCTTCTGGCCTGCAGACATACACATAGACAGAATATTGTATACATAATAAATAAATAAATATTAAAAAAAGAAACGGATGACAGGAAGACAGGAGGCTCTAAAGTAAGTTGTATGTTGTATGTAGAAGAGTATGCAGTTAAAAGATATTATCTTGGACTTTCACATTTTGATACCATAAAATTTACAAATTAAATTTCGTTGGGAGTTCTACAAATAATCTATGTCCATTATCTAGTACAATGATCAAGTTACAAAAAAGAATCAAGAAAAAAATGCATGTATAGTCATTGGAAAGTAATGATGGCTAACACATATTATATGCAAACACTAACACAACCACACGTATGATAAAAGAATATAATTCATATTACCTTGTTCTTACTACTTCTATTTTTACTAACTTACTACAGTTTTTTCCCCTTATTTTGTGTACACACTGACAATTTTACAGATAGGAGCTCTCAAGTAATTCCAACCCATAGCATTCCCTATTTAAAAAGAACAAAAAAGCAATTGTTCTCCCTATAGCTCTTTCTTAATTGTTCCAAATTATTTAGATAAGATACAATTCATTCTCTTGAGTCAAAGTTATGTCCTCTTTGCCTTGTAAAGATGGTCCCTTGGCCTATACAAAATCACAAAAAGATAGGTGTGTGAGCATGTGTGCCCACAGCGGCGTGTGCACCTGTGCACTGCCTTGCCCATTGAGAAGTGTCATTCTGTAATATTAGGCTGTTATGTAACATCTAAGGAGATAGTGGCATCACCTTCAATCTTAATCAGCTACTGCAAACCTCAGGTTGAAAGTGAAGCCAACTTCAGTTTGAATCAGGTTCTGGCTTCATGAGCCTGAGAGTAACCCACAAACACATTCTCTCTGTTTCTGCAGCTTCTGAGTTCTGCCCCTTCTCAATGGCTCTTTTCTCCCTGGTGTGCATTTAACTTTAACCTGACAGAAAAATATGGATCAATCTTGTAATAGACACTATTTGGTACTTAAATCCCAGAAAGGCATTTTGGGTAAGCTAATATCAGCAAAATTTTAGTGGGTAGTGAGGGACTGATGCAGAAAATATGTAACTGGCCTCTGTGTAAAAGAGTCCACTAATGCTGTCCTGAAAGAGGTTTGACTTCGTCTGAATCAGAAGAATTTGTGCTAAGTGATTTGCAGCCCAGTGGAGGCACCACCAAGAGGGCACATTAGGCGGAAGGCATACTTTAGAAATGAAGACCCCATGAGGCTTTGGAGCTTTTACTTCTATATGAAAATATACTGCATATGCTCGGATTTTGTTCTGGGACTGCCATCAAGCCCTAAAATGTTTACAGCTTTCAGCTGGAGGAGAATGAGAGGTTAGAGATGGGCAGGAGAGGAGACAGAAAGTTACTCCACACAGCCCGTTGCCTTCTCTTCCGCTGGAATCTAGTCTAGTCTAGTCCTAGTAGCAAATCGTCTCACTAGGACACCTCACCTGTACTATAAAGTGCCCATCAGAGCAGGCATTGGTTTGCAGTGATGCAAAAATCTTATCTGTATGAATTTTAAAGAAGTTAAGATCGTTTTGGAGACTTAACCTAGCTGGACAGATTTTGGTCTCATTGGATTGATTTTTTTTTTTCTCTGCATTCTCTGCATTTTGAGATTGGTCTGAATCCCGACCAATTCATTTTTTTTATTGTATTCTTAAAATGTGGATAAATATATTGAAGCTGGCGTTCTCACATTGTCAAGAAGCAAGCATTTTTAAACCCTGCCCAATAATTTAAATATGTAATTAACAAAGAGGTAGCTAACCACAAGGACATTTATTTGCAGTAAAAATTCACCCACTGGCATGTCCACGTCTCTTGCTCTAATTCCTTTGCTCTGTTTGCGAGGTAAATTAAAAACACTCATGAAGGAATGCACTACTACCACCACCACCATTCTGCACATACATCCACAGTAATAAAAAGATCACTTGAGGAAAGATGTGATGGACGACTGCTGAGCCTGGGAGGGAGCTGTCTGAGCCCGAGTTTCTTACCAGCATCTGTAATAAGATGCTTCAGTTTTCTTTCACATTTGCTCTTGTATTGGGCTCTGCACTAAATTCACCATTTTTATTGCGTGTGATTTTTAATGCTTGTGCTGTGGTTTGAAGACTGAGAAGCCCAGCCCCAGTGTTTAGAGGGAGCCTTTAAGGAATTAGTGGATTACATTAGAGAATGTTTTCCTGAGTGACACCTGGTCAAGCAGAGTCTCCCACACCGCATGCTCTCACTTCAATGAGATACAGACAGGAAGAGCATTCCCAGAAACTGAACCATGCTCTTTGGATTTCCAGCCTTCAAAACCAGGACCTAAAAAGCCTCTCTTTTCTTTAAGGAGTAGCCTGCCTCAGGTCTTCCATTACTGTCATAAAAAAACTGACTCACACAATCTCTCTCCTTGCATTCATCAACCATACATCAGAAACTTCAGAATCCTTCTGAAGAATTGTCCTTCCTTGCTGGTCTGCCTTGCCCACACAGGGCTTTCTGCATCTGTTAAGGTTGTCATATAACCGCCATTCCTCCACCCACCATACTGCTGATTGTTTGTACACATTGCCCATCTTGCTACAGCATATTTCCTAAGAATTATTCACCTTGGCATTTCCATTGTTTAGATTTTCTTCAACACAAACCAAGCTACTTATCTGTAAAGTGGCATTCAGCATCTATAGACTATCCCCAAAAGACTAACACCTATCATCCTTAATCCACCTTCCTATTATCCACTCTGGGTTGACTTCATTGCTAAGAATTGTTATAAAGCAGGAAAAGCCATTAGTAAGAGCAGATGTAGAGCAGTTGGCTAAGAGCCATCTTCCATTTACCTCAACAATTGTTGAACATAATACTTCCTGCAAGACCTGTGTGATGGGGAGAGTGTACTGGAGCTAGTTGGGAAAATGGATATAGGTGGTTCCCGTATGCATACAGTTCCTTAGGAAAAACACAGCTCATGATTTTTGATGGAGAGAATTCTAAGTTCTAAGAGGTCTAGAATACCCCTTTGATGGGCTATGTAGATAAATGTGCAGGAAACAGGACATGGTTTGGGAATATGACAATGAAGAGTATAGACAGATTACACAAAGCTTGAATGAACATGTCAAACTGAGCAGGCCTGAGATTAATTTTCTGATTGTAATGGTCTTCACTGCAAGTCTCCTGAAACATTAGCAATGGTTAGTTATGATGATTCAATGAAGTTAGCATGATTCAATCATTCAAAAATTGGCGATTGCTTTTATAAATAAGGCATCCCTAAGAATGCAATGTCAAACAGAATATACATTAGGAGATGGACAAACAGATGAGCAGAAGCCCACCATCTGTGCCAGGGAGGGAGGAAGAGTGCGACCTTTCTGGGGAGCTTGAGAGATCACACAGTCGGCATTTCGCAGCTTTGCATCATCTGGGAGAATTGCCCAGTTTAACTAATGTAGTCATTAGCACCCTGGCTTCCAACACATACAACATGAGGGAACTTTAAAACAAGGTGGTGTCTGGGTCCTTCTCCTGAATCTCAGCTTTTTTGAGTTCCAGACATTACTAACCTTTTAAAATTAATATTTAAGAAGTTTTTGATATGCAGTGTGTTGATGATTGCTGTATATGAGAACTAGACATAAGCTTTATTGTCCTGTTTTCTTTACTTTTCTCTGTTCTTGAGATTTTCTAAAATAAAAATAGAAGATTTTTTTTTAAAGAAAATAAATGTTCACCTCAGGCAGTTAGATGTGTGTCAACCTTGAGACGCATTGATGCAGGTCAAGAGAGAGATTAAGGTCAGATAGCTCACGTACTAAGCAGGTAGAAATATTGATGTGCAGACGATGTATACATTGAGATTACTAAGGTGTCCTCCCATCTGCAGATCAACATCATTCCTACTTAGCACTCTGTGTTGAGTGTAAACCGAAAGCTTAATCCCCACCAGATGGGCGACCCAACTCACATTCTCAAGGTTAGGTCTATGCTTGAGCTTCTATTAGTGTCAGCCACAAACTTGTGTATGATCTTTCATGGCTTCTGTCTGTCTGTCTTTCTTACTCTGCCCTGCTTTGCAGCTGACAGTTTAAGAAAAGCCCTGTGGAAAAGATCCTCATTCATTGTGAAAGGCCTTTTCAGGCTTGGGTCTTTTTCATTTTCTTCCCTGCCCTTCTTGAATTAATTCTCTCAAAATCCATTGTCTACTGTCTGACACTTTCTCCCTCTTCTAATCTACCAGACCCTCAAGATTCAACTTCCCCAAATCAAATGCCAAGAAGTTATTACTTGAAAACATTTCTCAATGTCCTGATTTTCTGCATCATTCATTCTTAGGAGAAAGAGGCGATCTCCCATGTAACCTAATAGCTGAGAGGACAAAGAGGTAAACAGAACTGCAGTGTATGGGGACACAACATTTATAATTTAAAATATCCTACAACAAAAATAGTGTATTAAAAATCCAGAAATAAAAGAATTCATATGCTGATAAGAGATCTAAAAATAAGTAAGTCAATCTAGTTAGAGTTGAGAGAGATACAGTTGAAATGAACAAGACAAGGAAGAGAGAAAGGCAGACAGTGAACAGTGTCGTGGGATTCTTTTATCTTGAAGGCAATGGAAAGTAATGCCTCCGACAGGCAATCTCACCAGATTTATGTCTAGTAAACATTAATTTGCCTGAGTTATGGGTTCTGGATAGGACAACAAGATTGAAAGGAGATAGGCCGCCACTTTGGTGTTATTTAAGAAAGATAATTGTGGCCTTGTAGCAAGGCAGTAAAAGCAGAAATTGAGAAATTTAGACAATATTAGGTGGAATAATGGCACTTGGGGTTGAGTAATGTAATTAACGAGTCAAAGTGGTATGCTAGAGATGATGGTGATGCTAGCTAGCATGGGCAACTGGGTAAGCGGCATTCCACTTACTATAGAAACTGCCCACTGTTTGAAGGAGTAACATAGAACAATGAATCCACTGAGCTCAAGATAGAAGGTGTTCGGTCAGTGGTTCTCACCCTTCCTAACATTGTGACCCTTTAATCCAGTTCCTCATGCTGTGGTGACCCCCAGCCACAAAACCATTTTTGCTGTTACTTCATAGCTATAATTTTACTACTGTTATGAATCGTAATGTAAATATTTGATATGCAGGTTGCCTGATATGAGACCTCCAAAGGCATTGCTACCCACACACTGAGAATCACTGTGTTAGATTTAAAACATTTCTTGACCATCCCAACA
Organism: Dicrostonyx torquatus; assembly: GCA_028555095.1. Lineage (NCBI taxonomy): Eukaryota > Metazoa > Chordata > Mammalia > Rodentia > Cricetidae > Dicrostonyx > Dicrostonyx torquatus. The sequence goes on along the minus strand of JAQHUG010000053.1, from coordinate 6,265,025 downwards.
GGCGTGCCTCGTACACTGTTGACCATGGATATGTGAAGGTCTGGGTAGAGAGCTCTTCTACAGAGAGAGAATTTTCAGTTACCAGCATAATAAAAGGTAATTGAGATTTTCTGTGATTCAAAATACTTAGATTTGAAATTCAAAATGTTTGCCTAAATTATAGCTCACTTTAACATCCATTTTATTTTAGATCTTTATTTTCTCTACCTACAGAGATATTAATAGTTCCTTACAGTTGGCACAAAACAACCAGGAAACTGGAGCTGTGTCTGGGACTATAGTACACTATTATTGCTTTAATATATGTATTTGATATACAATTCCCTCATATGTAAGAAAAATATTGAATGACATATATTCATTTTGTTAATTAAGATGGATTAAAATTAATTTTGTTTTAGATACCCACTTAAGATAATAGAATTCCATACACTAGGCCCAGGTTATATATACACTATACTATACTGTCTTAGTTAGGATTACTATCGCTACGATGAAACACCATGACAAAAAGCAAGTTGGAGAGGAAAGGAATTATTTCATTTACACTTCCAGGTAACTATGTGTTACTGTGGGAAATCAGAGCAGCAACTTAAGCAGGACAGGAATCCAGAGGCAGGAGCTGATGTAGAGGTCATGGAGAAGCACTGTTTACTGGCTTGGTCTATGACTTGCTCATCCTGCTTTTTATAGAACCCAGAACCACATGCCTAGGAATGACCACATTTATAATGGGCTGGGTCCTCCACATCAAACAGTAATTAAGAAAATGCCCTACAGGCTTACCTGCAGCCAGATCTTATGAAGGCAATTTCTTAAATGAGGTTCCCTGCTCTCAGATGAGACATTCTGGTATCAAGTTGACATAAAAATTATCCAGGACAATTGACCCCTTGCTAACCTGACATACTCTTATAACCTTATTAACAGTAACCTTTCCCTTTCCATTTGTCCTCACAACTCATATTAAAAATATCACGGTATAAAAAATATTACAACCTTAAAATCCCAAAGCTATTACAAATTCAAACACTTGAAAAGTTCAAAAAGCCATCCTTTTTAGAATTGAAGTCTCTCTAAAGCTCTGAAATCTCTTTAAAAGTTCCAAATCTCTCAACTGTAGAATGAAAACAAGTAATGCTTCCTTGCTTCAAGAGGGAAGAACCAGGGTCCAGTCACAATCCAAACAAAGCAAACCTAGACTCCTGACAGTATAAACCACTCAAGGGTCCAGTAAGTGCTTGTGACACTTCCTCAGTGCCACCCTCCTCTGCCTGCATGGTTATCTCATAGGTTTCAGATGACTCCACTCCTCCGAGGCTGGGTCTCTGCTTGGTGATCTTAGTAGGATACTGGCATCTCCAGAATGCTGCGTGCTCCTTCAGCTGGCCAATGCTTTCCTAAGTAGCCCCTCTTGGTTTCCCTTCTTGGTGATAGTCCTTAAATTTTCCCCATGACCCCTTCAATTCAGGACTTCAAATGCTGACTGAGGCTGTGTCCTCACCAGTGGCCTCTCCTGCCTCTCACAATGCTAAGCCTCTCCTGCTGCTCTCCAGGACCCGTTCTTGCCTTCAAAATCTGTACCACCTGGGTGACTCTCCCACTACCAGGTTCGGATGCCAGCACACAGGCCAAACTCGTCTGCCTCTGGAACACAGCTTCTCCGTGTGGACTTTGAGAAACAGTTCCCTCAAGATATCACCTTTACGATGCCGGTCTCTTCTTAAGCACTGCTAATTTCTCAGCTGCTGCTCATCGGCATCAATTGTACCGGTACAGCAAGGGTTTGACTTTAATGGGTCTCATCTCTTATTAATCACAGCTGTTTTTTTTTATCACCAGTTGATTAGATATTTCTTCACACAAATATCCCAATAGAGTCTTGGCTTCTCTCTGAAACTTCGCAAGCCAGGCTTCCATAGTCTGCACTGCTCTCAACATTCTTATTTTCCAAGCTCCTACAGAACAGTCCAGTCCACAACTGGCATGGGCCCTCCCACATCAAGCACTAATCTAAAAATGCTCTGTGTTTTCGCTTACATCCAGATCTTATGGAGGCATTTTATAATTGATGTTCCTTGGTCTCAGGTGACGCAAGCTTATGTTAAGTAGACATAAAGATATCCAAATCATATACTATAGAATTTGGGATAGAACCTTAAAAATGTCACGCAGAATGAATAATGTGTTTTTTCATGCCAATCCACTAAACTAGGGAATGGATTGAAAATATAATCTAACTTGTCTTTTTCTCTGAGTAACAGCGTATTCTACAGAAAGACTAAAACACAATCTCCCGAGAATTCTAACAAGGTACTCTGGTTTGGTTTCAGGTATATGGCTCAGCCACACAAGTGTGAGGACCTAAGTACACATCCCCAGTACCTATAGAAAAAGCTGGACAAGGCAGTGTACATCTGTAACTGGGGAGTGTGAGATGGGAAGGTCCTTGGAGATTGCTGGACAGAGAACTGACAAGCTGCAGGTTTAGTGACAGACCCTACCTTCAAAAATAAGCTGAGAATAGACGAGGCGATACTCAATATCAACTTTTCACCTCCGTACAAACATGCATGCACACATACATATGCCAAACAAACTTGTATGCACAGAGGCACACATGTGCCACACACACACACACACACACACACACACACACACACACACACACACACAGAATTCGGAGACAATGTTAAGGAATTCTAACTTCCAGAACACATAGAGGTAAAGAATAGGCAGGAATCACACTTGTACTTTGCATGCACGGGGTTCTGAGTTCAGTCCTCTGCCTCAAAATGAGATAGGGAGAGAGAGAGAGAGAGAGAGAGAGAGAGAGAGAGAGAGAGAGAGAGAGAGAGAGGGGGGGGGGGGGGAGCAACGTCACACACCTGGTAATGGGATTTCCATCAATTGAGACAGGTCCTATGTGATTCTTTCATCTTGTGGCATCAAGCTATCTTAGTAAAATCACAATCATACCGTTTGCATAGTTAGCACTAAGTGCATCGCTGTGGTTATGTGATGCATGGCTGTGTGGCCATATTTAGCCAAAAGAAGATGAAAAAGTGGAATAATAAACCTGGATTGGGTAGGAGAGAGTGAAAAGGAAAAGAACCAACCTACTGTGGGCAGCAGACGCCCTCTTCTGCCTTAACCATGCTAGTGTGACACCCCTAATTGGCCAGATTGATACGAAGTTATTATTTCTTTTTTTTGCTTAACCATACCAGGGTATGATCACAGTTTTACTATGTTGAGTGCGAACCCAACCGTTAGGAAGAGACCTTGGAACTAGAAAACATTGAGAATATTCTATTGAGAAAGGTTATTCTGATTTGAAAATGTTCTCTTATTTCACATGTGTGTTTACCAATAAAGGAAAGAAAGGAAAATTTAGTTCCCAAGCCCTCCTCATTGTGAAAGTACTGTGTTGACCAGAAATGCTGGGCTTAGGGCTACTTTCCTCCTAATGAGTTGTGTGTTGTGATGCAGAACTTATATTCCCAATGGACTCTGCGCTCTCAGATCCACTAATTTATCTTCTAAGAATTAATACTGTCTTTGTTAATATCCCACGATCCAGTCCTTTAGTGAAGTCGTCATTCGTGGGCGTGTGTGGGTGCGCGCGCGCGTGCGCACGCCAGGCTGAAATATTTCAATGTCATTTTAATTCTTCCTATGACAGGGCAGGACCATCTACAAGAAAACCTTGCTTTCCTTAATAAGAAATCTTCCGTGTTCTCTGTTTTAACTCAAGCCCTCAGTAAGCTGAGAGCTATTTGATGCTGAATTCTGAGCAAAGGGTTCTTTGTGGACAGGTCTGTCAAACAGCATAGTTTCCATGGCAACTCCGGATAGACAACCCATTTGGGAAAAATACTTGTAGGACCTAACACTCTATCATCTGTCATTCAATAATTTCATGTTCATAATAACTAGGAAATCAATGGCCATCCTCTGCGACAGTTTGTGGTACGAGCAGGCATGCTATTGGCAGCACTGGGGTTTACACTTGTGACTATTTGTTGTGATTCCAGTGCTGAGTTAGGAGTGTGAGGAATAATGCGTGTGTTTGGACTGGCACAAAGATTACAGGCGGGTTCCATTTGCAGTCTGATTACAAGCACAGTGTTTACAAAGAGAGGAAACCAAGCGGCATGGTAATAAAGCATTTGCTAGACCATCGGGAGGGCAGGCTCACCTACCACTAACATTTCACACTTAAAATTCGGCAAGAAAATGCAAGCCCCAGTCATCATGAGACCGGCCTGAACAAACTTAGTAATGTAAAAGGCATTTTTCTTATCTCAGCTTTCTAATTAAACTGCTTATCACTGTAGACGCCGTGTTACCTGGATGCTATGTTCAGAATATAAAGCGATCATAGAAAAGTAATTAAAATTCTTAAGCATGGGGCCTGTTGACTTGACATACAATTCGTTTGTAGAGTGAGGCTTGATAATAAGGCAAGTTAGCTGATTAGAGAAATATACACTTAATAATTATTACCGTGACAGTGTTTATCAACTGAAAAAAAAATGTCAAGGATAATTTCAGCAAATGGACATTATAAACAAGAATGCATGATGAATTAAGACCGTTAACGTGAGTGGAGGAGAAAAATTAGGCATTTTGTATTCTGTAAAGAAAGGGCTACTTCACCTCTATAAAATTATGTAGAAGCTGCCAATTCATTCATTAGAAAATGGTGATTGTTTTCAACATAAAAGCATTTCCACACAACAATAAATTGCTGTTCTTAAGCACGACATGATTTTAGAGCAAGCCACCCCTGCTGGCTGTGCACAGTAGAGGTGCCTCTCTGGGAGTTTATCGAGTGCAGGTTTTGCCAAAGTGGACTTGTGGGTGCAGATTAAAATGCCATTATTTTCAACATGCGAGGGGAAGGCGTTGGAAGGAAAATGGAATTTTATCCAAAGGAAAAGTAGTTCTCTAAAGGTCTGTGCTGAGGATGAGCCTGGGAAATGAATAGATTGCAGGGTCTCTCAGATCTTCAATCGCAATCTCTACTGAAGACTTTTATAGTTTAAATAATTGTGGTGTGGTGTGTGTGTGTGTGTGTGTGTGTGTATGTGTATGTGCGCACACACACACACACACACACACACACACACGTGCGTATATGCTCACGTATGCATACACTTGTGTGCCAGCCTCCCTGTCAGTACCATGTGCATGCAGGTACCTGTGGAGCCAAAAGTCATGGAGTCAGAGCCCCTGAAACTGGAGTTACAGACAGTTGTGAGCTATTTCAGATGGGGGCTGGGAATTTTACAGGCCCTCTATAAAAGCAGCTAGTGCTCTTAGCTGATGAGTCATCTCTCCAGCCACCTACTGACAGTTTTAAAATAAAAAAAAATTTTTTTCTTGAGATGGAGTTTCTCTTGGTAAATCCAGCTGTCTTGAAACTCACTCTGTATAGCAGGCTGGCCTCAAACTCAAAAAGATCCACCTACCTCTGTCTCTGGATTGCTGGGATTAAAGGCGTGTACCACCACTGCCTGGTTCATAAAGTCAGATTTGATATACTTTTTAATAAAAAGTGCAAAATTTTCAAAAATCTGGGTGAACAAGAGAGTTTTTAATCTTTTTTCTTCCTTTTGAAGCTTTCTTTCCTTTCTCTCCCTACTTTTTTCTTCATCGCTGTAATATTAGTGATTTATATTTGAATAATCATTTCTACTCTCTTTACCTTTGAAAACTTCCTCAAATATCACAGATTACTTAGATACATAGGTAGATTTCAAATGGTATCAAAGACAGAATTATATATATATATTGGTTTTTCGAGACAGGGTTTCTCTGTGGCTTTGGAGCCTGCGCTGGAACTAGCTCTTGTAGACCAGGCTGGTCTCGAACTCACAAAGATCTGCCTGCCTCTGCCTCCCGAGTGCTGGGATTAAAGGTGTGTGCCACCACTGCCCGGCCAGAATTATTATATTATAGAATAAAAAAATAATAAACCTTTTCTTTTTACAATGTCTTCATTAGAACATATTCACTGAACAAGGTGATTAGCTTCACAGTGGTATTTTGGTCAAGTGTATCATATGCTTCAAGCACATATCCTCCATGTTATCATCTCCCATCCTTCTCTCTCCTGCTAATTCCTTCATTTTTCAAAATATTACCCTATAAGACATGATTTTATGAACATATATACATATATTATGAGTTCTACATGTAGTATATATATATATTTATTGTACATGTTAGTTCTACCTGTAAGAGGAAGCATACAATATTCTCTTCTCTGGGTTTAGATTATTTTTCCTAATGTGATAGTCCACAAGTCCATCCATTTTCCTTATGTATTTTTCTTCTCTATTGTTTAATGAAACTCCAGTTACTATATCATATATTTTTTTCATGGGATGAATTCTGACTGGACATAGTTTTTGTTTTTTGTTTTTTTAATTTTTTTAGATTTTTTTAACAAGGATGTTGATTGCATATCTAAATAGAACAACAGATAAGAAATCTGATGAGTTGAACAGGATAAAATATTTTTTGACAGCCATGGTTCTGTTGTAGGAAACAAGTAATAACCGCAGCTCATTTCCAGACTTGTCAAAGTGGTCAACTCCGTTCAGTTTTGTTCCTCCTTTGTGCGCCTGTCACGAATGTTCATTGAGTCTTTACTGGGTCTCCAGCATTACACTAGGCACAAAACTCAGAAAAGACAAGGCTTCTGCCCTTGTGCCTTCCAGACCATTAAACAGAGATGGAAGACACTGGAGGAGTCCACACTGCGCCAACACAGAAAAGGTTCTGTCCATCATCCTTAGCACTTACTCCTATTATGAAACTGCTGATATGAGACTATTACTGCCCTTTTATGAAATAATGATTCATTAGTTTACAACTTACTCAAAACAAAAGTCCATCAAAAGTTACATATTCTCACTGTTCCCTACATTACACAAGATATTTTTGTGTATTTTCAGAACTAGTGTCAGAATAGACATTCATTTCATAGGGCTGTTCTATTTTTGTTTGGTTTAAAGCAACAAAAGTGTATTGTTTCTTGGCTTTAAAAAATAGTGTTTGAAAACCAGGTATCAGCTGGGCATGTTTTCTCTGTAGCCTCTGTGTGTAGACGCTACTGTTTCTTTCCTCTGCTGTTGCTTGGCTGTAGATGGACAGAGGTATTCTTATGGCTCTCTTCTTACAATAACTATCGTATTGGATTAGCAGCGCTCATCTGAACCAGTGACATCCACAGTGACCCTATGGCCTGATAAGGACATTCCATATAGTGTAAGATTTCATTTCAGCATTTCTTCCTGAAAGTACACCCTTCAAGCCACAATCAGAACGAACTTTCCATTTTAACTTTTTAACTCTTAGAAAATAATAAAACACGTTACAATATGAACAATCGCATATGTGATTTTATCTCAGAATAATTTCCAACAGTCTTCGTTTTGTGTTGAACAGAGTTGTATTTCTCCCCCTTTAGTGCTTGTGCTTGAAGCATCAAATGCATGCATGCATTTTCTAAAAGCAGTAGACACTGCAGAAGCTTCAGAACACACCGGTAAAACACCTGCAGAAGTAAGGATTGGTGCTCTGAGACTTTTGCATCATAGTCCATCTTTTAAGTACGAGCTGTTGCCTAGAATTCCTTATCAGAGTAGGGCTAGAACTACCGTATCTATTGTTAACTGTTTCCCTCGTGAGGACTCTGAAGTTGTTCTGCCCTAGCTTCCAGTGAAATGTCACAGGCAAAATTTAGGACTTGGCTGGAATGTTCGGGGCATCTTCCCTTTGGTGCTTTCTGCGGAAGGAAAGACTGCCACGAGACATAAAGACAGACTGATTTCATTTGGAATCCTGTTCTGGCTTAAGGGCTCCTGACAGTGGAAATTGACTAGGCCTTAATTTACTCATCTTCAACAGTGAAAGGGCGTTGTCAGGATGAAGTGACACAGCACAGAAGAGTGCCTCTTTCACCGTCAGAAACAAGGGCACCACCTGCGGAAAGGCAAAGCCATGTCCACCTGATAGTCTGCAGCAAGGGAGCCTGAGCCTTCAGGCTATTCCCTGAGATACGAGAACAAAGGGACTAGTGTAACCCTCGGCTTTTGTACAGATGCTGTCTTTCAAGCCTTACTTTGTTTTCCTTCCTATTTGAGAAAGGAGGAGAAAAAAATCAGAAAGATGGCAGCCGCTGTGCCACCTGGAGGTATCCTAACCCTCCCTCTTAGTCTGTTTCTGACTGTGGGCTGTAATGAAACTCGCAGTGACAAGTGAGAAGTGACGTTGGTCACCCTTACTGTTTTCACTGGGTGAAAGTTCAAACAGTCATGGGCATAGCACCCTGTTTATTGACACTCCTGATGGAAGCACAGACGTGGAATCCTGGGTTTGACTTCTCACATCAAATAACGGGGCCAAGAAAATTCTGGCTTACATCGTCCTATAGCGTTATCACTGAGTACTGTTCAAAGCAAAAATGCCACTTCAAGCAAAAGCTATCAACAGGCCTTTCATTGAAATGTAGCTAAATCTGTACAAGTCCCTATAGTGAGCAAACCAGAGTGGACAGACTCTCCACTCTTCAGTTTCTTCACCCAGTAATATTAGTTCTTATGTGACCAGCAATTTTTATCCCAGGTGTCTATGCCTAAGATCTCTACTTGTTATTTAACAAAAGGAGACAAAGAGATTGAGAAATCAGCTGTGGACTGAAGAGCTCAGGTTTAGCCAAATCTAAATGCCATGCATTTCGACATGACCTGAGGCAGGCGTGTTATCACACTGCAGCAGTGTGCCTAGTCCGGAAGTGAGCAGATTATACCACATCGATTTGATCGGCATTTCTAGGGTAAAGACCTCCTCATTGAAAATTTGATGATTTCTGTAGGTTGTTTTCCCTCTGTAGATAAATCTATATGCATATAGTTTGTGTGTTTGTGTGTGTGTGTGTGTGTCTGTGAGAGAGAGAGAGAGAAAGAGAGAGAGAGAAAAAGAGAAAGAGAGGGCTGGGGGTTCTTTCATAGACCTTGAAGCATAAGCATGTATATCTGGAGTTCTTGGCCTCTGTGCCAAGTCACTTTAAAGGCCAAGTCACTAATTCACTTCTAGTCTTGCCCATCTTATTCTTTCTGAAACAATAGCAAAAAGGAGAAAAAGGATACAATGAAAAAATGAGGAAAAGGCATGACTCACGCTGTGGTTAAGGGGAATTGATTTCATTTTCATCTCTCTGATTACAAACTGGACCACACATAAGACCAGGGTCTTCCTGCATAGTCACAGGCCAGGTCAGGGTTAGGGATTCTCTTATTATCTACATGAAAGTGGGTAACCGACAGCACCAACAAGCTCTTTTTAAATTGTTATTTATTTTTGAGATAATTGCATCAGTTTTTTCCCCTCTCCTCCCTCCAAAGCTACCCTCTTTACTCTCCTTCAAATTCATGACCTCTTTTTTCCACTGGTTGTATTGACATACATACATGGATCCACACTGAGCTAATAGTGGGACGTCAACATTAATTCCAGGGAAATAGAACACTACATTATAAGCAAGGAAATATAATCATAATACATGGAGTAGCTTCGTTGTGAGTGTGTGGGTATATAATGATATGGTGGCTACAAATTGATTTAAAACAAAATAGGAAAGGACAATTAATATTAAATGTTAGAAGGTGAGTGAAGAAAACCTTATTATGGGCTGTAGAATATTAACACTTAAAATGTAGCAGTTAAAATTGTAGAAGATCCTAATAAAGCAGATGGTGGATAGTAATCAATTTTGTATGAAAGTAAAACGACAACTATCATGAAAGCTCACATACAACTACAAAGATGATTACCAGGAAAACAGCCTCCACTGGAGTCCTATGAATAATATCCTACAAGTGATCGTGTTGTAGGCACTTAGGAAACATAGAGGGGGTTTCTTTGTTCCAAGACCAGCCCAGTCGCTGGTGCTGGGGAGCCAGATAAAGGTAGAACACACTGAAAGCATTGACTGTCAGCTGATAACGGCAGGAGAACCACATGGACCCTGGAGAGGCATGGCACAGCAAAGGGTGTGAGGAATGAGGTATTTAATCTTATGGCACTAAAAGTTCCTCACAAGCTCGCAGTAGGGAAATGTATGATGACATTTATATGGGGATATGTTTCCAGCCTAGATGAGTTGTGAAGAACATGTAATAGAGGTGCCGGAGACGGTGGGGCATTGACAATGCTGCCAACTTGCTTGGGTGACAACAATGAGGACATTTAGGAGGCAAAGTCAAAAGAACCCTCAGTTTTCTGTGCACCACTCTGTAAAGTTCAGGTCCTACCTTGGAATGCTGCTTTTCCCCCTAGAGTTTATCACTATACCACCAATGATTAAGTAAGAGTTAAATAAACAAGCATGTTGGCTTATGTATAAGAAAATACTGAAATTACTTTTCTAAGGTTTGGTTGGAAGGCAGCCAGCATTTTGGTAAAGTTTAAACTTTGGGGAAAGATTACAGTTAAGTACATCAATGTTTTACTCCTTTATTTAAAGGCAGAAATTGGTTACTTTGTGCTAGATAAAACGTAACTATTTGAAAACGAGGAATTGTGTCCAGAAGGCACGCGCTTTGCCATAGCAACCTTCACAGTGAACTACAGAGCGCCTTTGAGCTTTGCAGAGGCGGTTTATCATTGGAGGCGTGTGCCGAGTGTGTCACATTTTACTGTCCGCTGATTTAGCTAGATAGCTAAGATCATGACTCGAGATGGGATTAGTCTAAGTTCTGTCTTATTTTTATGCTTGCAAATATAATATGCTTACACTTTAGAAATCATTTTAAATTTTTAAATAGAGTAAAACACACTGTTTGGCAAGCATGCGTAGAGCTCAGAAGTAAGCCATTCTTCAGGGCTCTTCCATGGTTTTACAACTTTGTGTCTGAAGCAGACACAAATATTTTCTCTAAGATTGACAAATATGTTTTTCCTTAGACTGAACCATTAAAATTTGAGGATTTAAATATGGTACAAATTGGAGGAAGAACTGAATTAAAATATGAATGAGTGCATAATACTTATACCCACATTTGTCCCCACTTTCTCTGGGGGATGTGAAGCCCTTATAGCTTAAAGTCTAAAAAAAACAAGATGTTTTAAATCTTAAATTTATCTTCAGTTTAAAATAAGAAAATCTTACCCACACTCAAAACAAAAACAAAGAGAAAGGAAAATGGAGTCTTTCTGATTACACCACTTAGTTTTTGAACTCAGTATGTATTTTTTATATAGCTAGATATTTGGACAGTCTTACCCACAGGAGGTGCAACTAAGGAGTGAATTGACCTCTTTCCCCTGTGGAAATATTTTAGCTTTGTCTTCCCCACCTCAACCCCATCCTGAAACCAATCCAGGGTCTTAAGCTTTTCTGGAAACTGAGAATGATCCTGGGTCAAGTCTATATCCTGTGTCAGAGTCAGGTGCTGTGGTTGGATAACAAAACTCCATTGTTATTCCCTCTTTGTATAAGCCTCACAGGTCTCAATGTTTAAACATAGTAACAAAAAGCCCCTAAGAACATACTCTTAACATGAGACTTGCCTGTCTCTGTGTTGCCCCTCTGGTTTGTCAGTGAAGAGGTTGTATAGCTGCTCTTTACCTCTTTCAGGAACAGGATACTGAAACGGATGCTGTAGCCCAACCAGATATGATCTCTAAAGACCTTACTTAGGATGGAAATTGTCATACTTATTCAAGGCTGTGCAAGCAAATACTTTTTGCATTATAATTTGTCTTCAATGTAAAAAGAGGTTTAATAGAGGTTTAATATTCATAGTACTTTGAATATTGGGTGGCTTTCTTTTGTCTTCGGCTCCTAAACTAATACCTAATTGATAGTCATTTATAGGCAATGCCACCTTTGGCCAAAAGAAACTTGATGAGTGCTCTTATCAACATGAACCAAATGTTCATCTGTTTCAAGGGAAAGAATGCAAACTCGGTCTAAGATTCATGGATTGTTCTTCCTCAGTTTTACCAGTAATTTGATTTTCCAGGCCTCCCCAGTCATGTAGTAGCTATGGGGTATCTGTGGAGTGCTAGCCAGTAAGCATATGCCCAAACACAGGAACGGCGCTTGCTTTCCAATATGTCAACATCCAGAAGGCTCTCAGAATGCAGTGTCAGAGTTCTCGTGCTAATTCTGGGGTGTGCGTATGGAAGAGGGGAATATTTGGTTCAGTCACAGAGAGAAGGCAAAAACACTTGGAGAAGAAGAAAGTATAAATATTCAAAAAATGAGTCCATACAAGGGTGGATGAGTTATAGAGAGTTGAAGCCACAGTACAGTACAGACTCTCAAAATTTTGTCACAGTACCTCTTACACAGGTATATGCACACACACAAACACACACACACACACACACACACAGAGACACATATATCTAATTTGGTCTAACACATGATCTCTCAATAGTCGTGTAACATACCTCAATTCATTAACTTTGAATCTTTCATCCTTGAAGGAAATAATAAGCAACCCACATCACACATATGCGACATAACATTTGTGTGATTACAGGTTTGCATAATTTCATAAAACTATGCAACATGGAATACAGAGCAGGGTTTATGCAGCTCTAACAGGGTTATTTTTCCTGCTTCTATGCACACCCTTCTGCAGCACATTATCATTCATTTGAATTTATAACTGACATTGACAAACAAGGAAAGTACACTGATACTGCATATATTCATTTTTAACAGAAATATGCTGCACCATCTAACTTGAAAAACTTGGAAACGTCACTTTCGTTCTATGGAACATTAATTGAAAATAGAGTGTTATCCTAAATGAATCATTGGCATTGTTTTGGCATTATCTGAAAGGAGTAATTGAGAGAAAGATACTAGGAAATTCATTTTCCAACAGCAACCAAGAATTTCTGGTTTGTATCAAAAGGAGGCAGTAGCTGGAGTCACCTCATAGAGACACCAGTTTTATAAAAATGGTCCCCAAGGAATTTAATATCTGGTTAAATTTTTTTGAAAAGCCTGACTTTTGAGAACTCACACACTCACATTTCATGCAAATGCAAAAGGCAAGTTTCAGCTCTATAAATAGCCATGACTTTGCATCACTTTAATGACTAAACAGGAGAGTCTGTGAGATTCATTGCATTTAGCCCGTGGCTACATTTCTACCATAAAATCTCAGCCGAGTTGGCTGTTATGTCAAACAAAGCGATTTCATTGTGGTCCTCCTTGGAAAGAAGTTGCCCTGCTGCTGTTTCTGTGAGGATGCTGTCGCAGCAGGAGCTGGGGCAAAGGAACTGGTTAGGGACCAGTGCAGCAGGGTGTGAATGTCAGGGGCGACCGCTGTGACAGAACAGCATTTAGCCGAAAACTCACAGAGTGAGAACCAGCCACATGTGACAAATCTCTCCTTGCTATTGGATAGGATGCCCTGCTCAGCTTCTCGTGGCCAGAAGAAAAGAAGATTTCAAGCTAAGGCTATGTAACTCCATTCTGAGATAAAGCAGGATTTTCCTATGCTAATTTGTATTACTATCCATAAGAAATGAGAAGAGAAGAAATCCTTTTATTAAAGGGATTTTTAGTAATAAGCATGTATCAGAACCCTTCCTTTTCTCCTCTTTTTGTCTCAAATACTGGTTTCATATCTGGTGGAAACATGTAATGGAGTCTATGAGCATCTACATAAAACAGTAGTTGGATGGCAACCTGCTTGCTGGCATGCTTGTATTTTCCGTGCGCTGTAATCCTGCTAAGTACCCATACAATGGTGTAACAGCTGGTGCAGCCTTCAGGAGGGGTGTTAGTGTACTATGTTGGGACTTGAGATCCATGCAGAGAATGAGCTGGGTCAGCTTTGAATAACCCTAACTACCCCTCAAACAGCTGGCCCAGTGTCTACACACCAGCCAGTCTGGGGAAAGAGAGTCTTCGGCTAGCATTAATTTTCTTCTCCAGCAGACGGCGAGGTAACAGGAGCCAGGTGGACTGTGTACCTTGGGACTCTCACCTAATGATCCTCTGGAAGGCAGGTGCGTTGGCAGGGAGTTTAAGCTGCTGAAAACCCAACCAGTATTAAAAGAGGGAACCTTTGCTATCGTGGGGCTTTTATAGGAGTGGGGTGCATTAGCGTTAGATCATTACAAAGCATTTTGCTGACTACTGCAGAATTAATGGCCCCTTTATGGCTCACAGTTAATGACTGTCAAGAAACAAGTTGATATCTGTTCAGACTGTAATGTTAAATCAAAGTAGCCAGCTGCCAGATGCAACCAACACATGCAGAGTCCTTCTTGTGTAATAACATTTGATGCTTCCCTCACACCCAGCAGCTTATTGGATCGTTGCTGAGAACCTAAATTGTCTTTCATGTGCTTGCTAAACATTTGTCAAGGCAAAGGCTAAGCAAGAGGTCCCTTTAAGAAAAGACCCTTATAGAAAGTTTGTTCCTTTCAACGCAAAAGTACACAAAAATGATTATTTATTCAGCATCTCACTTTAAGTAGTATTTTTTTTCTGTTTCAATGAATGCTCACGAAAATTGTAACCTCATTTTCTCATTACTGAATGTAGACAGCTGATGTAAACTCATTCAGAGCTCAGTCCCTTTAGTAGGCTACTACATTTGCCATGTTTGTATTTACCATTTTCTTCTGTCTGAGAAAAAAGGAGAACGTCTTCTAGTCAACAGCTGCTGACTTCACTATGTGCTTCCCCCTCCTCCCTCCTCCCCCCTCCCTCCTCCAGGTCTGCTCCGCAGAGCCTTTCAGCACCTCCAGCTTCTTCATTGAGAGGCCAGTAAACCAGCCCTTTGGTTCCACTCTCCCCTGCAAAGCCTTTCCATTACAGACTTCCTAAGAGTCTGCCCTGCACCCGTGTTTCCGCCTCAAAATCACCTCTGTGGCCAGGACAGCCCCCTGTCCCCATTCTTCCTTGGGTTAAGTAGTATTCTCAGGATGACAGATGTGTTCCATCCCCATACTCAGGCACCTGCCTACTGCTCCTAGTCCCTTATTTTTGAAACTTCAATTCTGTGGATTCACATTTCTGTTTGTCCTTGTTTTTCTACTCATGACCCTTCTTCTGACTCATTTCTGTGTACATACACACATTTGTGCACATATAGGAATATATGAACACACATATAAACATACAAACATATATACCTATATATACACATGTATGTACATACCATGCAATACACACAAATGCATATACATAATATACTTACATGGATATACACTCACATACATGTGCACATACATACACATACATTCACACACATACGTACACACCACACAGCATACACAGACACATACACACACACACACACACACACACTTCTTCCTTTCTTTGGATACCAAACTCCTTCAACTTCAAATAAAACTGGGGACCTTCAGATCTTTTACCTCTCTCCACAGAATTTCAGCTCCATAATGGACATCTTTGTTCTCAGAGGTCACCTGATTTTACTAGACCCAATTTGAATACATACACATGTATGTATATATATATATATATATACATGTGTATGACTTTTTCATACAAAGTAGCCAAAAATTGTGAACATTAAAATGCATATCACATATTTATAAGTAAACATAGATGGAATAGGCATCTCAACCAGTTAATATCGCATAATGACTAGTATACTGTATTTCTACTGAAAATACTGTTTCGATGATTTATTTATTTAATTATTTAAAGATAGCAAAATACCCATGTGTTTCAATAAATACTTGTTGAATGAATAACTGAGTTTAACTAATTGTTTTTAATAAGTAGCTCTTAGATCGTTACTTTGGTATTTCTCAGAACTGACAAAGTTATCTGTTTTCTTTTAATTTGTAATTTTGTTCTCCCTGATTTGTGACCTGTTTTATATGCTACACCTATGGATGCAGTGAGGTGAATTTGTCACTTAGGTGAAAATAGGAAATGAAACACAATATGCCTTATTTGCATATTGCCAATTAATATTATAAATGAGTACTATAGACTGTCACAGCATGACAAAATTATAAGAATACATTTTCAGTCAAATGAGCTCTGTATCCAAGGGACCACACAACTCATCCGGCCCATCAGTGAACTTTTGTTAGTTATAATTATTACACATTTCTGGCAGTAACCTTACTAGTGGTCAGATTAGTTCCCCACAATATATATCTAGACATAAAATGTCCACCCGCATGTCATCCTCTCCAATGTGTACCTTGTGTGCAGAAGCATTTTCTTTTGTCAATGTGCCATGTACAGCATGATGGGAGGTGCCTGTGCTTCACACTTTCTCCCCCGCTCACTTGCACTGATCCGGCTTTTATCAAACTGTTATCTCCTGATTCCCTTTATTCAACCATCCTCTTCTTTGGTGAAAAATTGGCAACGTGGGCTCAATTATGGGCTTTTGGTGATTTGGTTTGGTTTCATTTAACTCAAGCAAACCTTTATGCCGCATTACTATTTCCCGAAACTTCCTCACACTTTGTGTAGTCCCATGCCTCTGACCGTCTGCACCCAACATTGTATTCTTAGCGGACATACTGCTATGAATATTTTATACAACTTCTAAAATTAGTTCCATATTTCTGAGTTCCCCCAAACAGACAACTTCATCTTCCTTGCTCCAGTAGTTAAAAAAATACTAGCAGGAATTTAATATCCTGCTTGTTGAAATTTTGAATAAACTAGCCAATGAATCTCTTCCAAGCCATTCAGAAAATGATAAGGCTCTTGGGAGCTCCTGTAGGATGGTTTATATGAGAGACAATTACTTCAGGTAATCAATGCTATCGATAACACGGAGAGGAGCAAGGGCTATTAACTCCATCTCACAGGAAGTTAGGCATGGCTCTCTTGCTCAAATTGTGGGGCTGAGATTCAAGCACAAGGCTCTTGCATTTTGCAGCCTGTTCATTTTCCTCTGCTCCGATTGTGTTGTGATGTTCATCAAGCTCTGAAAATGTATAATGGTGGTTAACATAAAAAGCTGCCCTTTCACTTTCTGTTATGTAAAAATAGATGTTTGTCGCTTGATTAGCAGGCAGTGTAACCTACTTACCCTGCATTTGTTTGCCATAGCGTGGCCATGTTAACCCAGTTAGAATGTGCAACTCCTCTGAGAGCCTGGATTGCTGAGGTGAGCAAGAGGGTTTTTTTTTGCAGAGACTGGAGAGCATTGGCTCTATATGATCACAACATGCCTGCACTTAGTCTGCTCACATAAAACCATCCCTGCTCACATCAGCATCATTCGCCTTTTTCAAAAATTATTGCTTGTGAGTATATAAACAAATGGTCTGACAGAAACGAGAGTGACTTGTAGGTAAACCTGAAAGTTTTCATACTCCCATTTCCAAATGCCCATAATCTCTAATGCTACTGAGTCTCTTCAGATAAAATTGCTTCTGTCCCTCAATGTCACCGTGACCTGTTACTGAGTCACCATAAGCTGTTTGCTTCATACTAATCATAATTTGTTTAAATCTGTATACTTTGAATCTTAATTGTGCTAAATTATACTGCGATAACAATCCTCAAATTCTTTTCAGCTTAATGTAGTAAAGATACCCATCCCCTCATAAAGACTTGGATACAGGTCTATAAACGCCTGTGACTAACTTGGTCAAAGATGACCTATGGAGATCTAGGCTGTTTGCACCATATGGCTCCATTCTGCTGGTGTTTTTTTACTAGTACCCATGTTGTGAGTTGAAAGAAGTTGAGAGCAGGTTCTAGAGGTCAGACCTGACAGTAGTCTTGATCAGGACCCCTACCTCTATTCTGTTAGCTAGAACAAACCATATCATGGCATCTAAAGATGAAAAGAATTGGCAAACACAGTTTTCTAGTTCTATAAAAGTAAAATGAGTTAATATACCACACAGACCATGCCATGTAGAATAATTGTATGAACCAAAATTATATTTTCAATGTACGATGAAAAGTATTTCCAGTAGCAAGCTTTTTAAGTCAATTATGATGAAAAATAAAATGAGATATAAATATTTATAACTACCATCCAAGTGATTACCTAGGGTAGTTTTAGTAGATAAAAGGATTAAGGTGCCTCAACTGAAAAATAGAAATCCTATAAATAAAGCCAACTCTCCTGCATGGATGAGAGGCATGCTGGTGGGAAGACAGGCTAATGGTCAGACAGCCAGTCGTCATGTACAAGTTGCCATGCTTGGGTGAAAGGACAGCCCAAAATAGGAAGTGAGTGCTGCCCTGGCAAATGTTTAAAAAAAAAAGAATAAGAAAGAAAAGAAAAAAAGAAGGAAAAGAAAAAAAACAAAACAAAAGAAACCTAAATTTATTGTCTGGGAAGGAATCTGATGACTTGAGGAAGTAGACATTTTTTTCTTTTTTTTTAAGCTTTTATTTTTTTATTGTTTTTATTGAGCTGTATATTTTCTTCCCACTCTACTTCCTTTTTCTCCCCTCTCCCATGGTCCCCATGCTCCTTGTCTTTTTCTACTTCCCATGTAGATTAGATCCATGGATGTCTCTCTTAGGGTCCTCATTGTTGTCTAGGTTCTCTGGGATTGTGAATTGTAGGCAGGTTTTCTTTGTTTTATGTCTAAAAGCCATTCATGAGTGAGTACATATAATATTTGTCTTTCTGGGTCTGGGTTACTTCACTCAATATGATGTTTTCTAGATCCTTCCATTTGCCTGCAATTTTCAAAATATCATTTTTTTTTCTCCTGTGTAGTATTCCATTGTGTAAATGTGCCGCATTTTCCTTATCCATTCTTTGGTCATAGGGCATTTAGGTTGTTTCCAGACTTTGACTATGACAAACAATGCTGCTATGAACATAGGTGAGCACATGTTTTTGTGGTACAGTTGAGCATCCTTTGGGTATATACCCAAAGGTGGTATTGCTGGGTCCTGAGATAAGTTGTTTCCTAATTTTCTGAGAAATCATCATACTGATACATAAAGGGGCTGTACCAGTTTGCACTCCCACCAGCAATGGAGAAGTGTTCCCTTTACCCCATCCTCTTCAGGATAAGTTATACCAATGTTTTTGATCTTGGCCATTCTTTCAGGTGTAAGATGCTATCTCAGAGTTGTTTTGATTTGCATTCTCTGATGGCTAGGGATGTTGAACATTTCCTTAAGTGTCTTTCAGCCATTTTAGATTCCTCTGTTGAGAGTTCTCTGTTTAGATCTATGCCCCAGTTTTTTTTTTATTGGATTATTTGTTCTTTTGATAACCAATTTCTTGAGTTCTTTGTGTATTTTGGAGATCAGTTCTCTGTTCAACGTGGGGTTGGTGAAATTCCTTTCCCATTCTGTAGGCTGCCATTTTGTCTTGTTGACGGTGTCCTTTGCTTTACAGAAGCTTCTCAGTTTCAGGAGGTCCCATTTATTAATTGTTTTTCTCAGTACCTGTGCTACTGGGGTTATATTTAGGAAGTGGTCTTTTGTGTCAATGTGTTCAAGTGTATTTCCCAGAAAGTGGACGTTTTCTAAATAGGCAATTTTGAACTATATTCCTTCCCAGTGATGGAGGTGGTATACCCAATGTAAGTTGAAAATGCTTCCTGATGATGGGACATCCACTTCTAGATGAATGAATACCTTGGCTTTGGATGCCTGAACAAAGTATGGTGGGAAAGGAAGCTCAGCAAACACTAGGAGACTCGGAGCATCCTTTTCTCCCCAAGGCTGTGCTTTGTATAATCTCTGAGCCCTTCCCCACTCCCTCCTCACTGCCCCAGCAGTTATTGCTTACGTGAGAGAAATCCAGTTACTTCCTAAGAAAGATAACACTTTCAAAGTGTCCATCCACACATTTTGCAAGATGCAGACAAACAGAATTTCCACCTGCTTACTTTAATATTTTCATGATAAACATAAAGCCATAAAATGATATTTAAAGTTTATTGAGTACTTACACGAATCAGGTACTATATAAAGTCATATTCTGCAAACCTCTTTGAATTAGGTTCTGGTATACCCAATTCACAGAGGAAAAAACAGAGACACTTCAGCATATTTCAGTATACAACCTGTTCAAATGCATGTTGCAAATGTTTTGGGCTTTGTTTCTCCTTTATTTTTATTTTGTGTATATAGATGTTTTGTCTGTGTGAATGTCTATGTGCCACATGTATGCAGTACTCACAAATTCCAAAAAAAGGCTTTGAATATCCTGAAACTCAAGTAACAGAAGGTTGGGAGATTTTGGGTGAGTTGCCATGTGGGTGTTTGGAATAGAACTCAAATACTCTGGAAGAGCAGTCAGGGTTCTTTAACCTCTGAGCCATATCTCCAGCCCCAGACTGCAAATGATTTTTTTTTTAGTTAGTTAGAAGGTTAGAGACTTCTAACTAACACCAAAGTCTAAAAATAAAATAAACTAAATACTCCTTCTCATGATAATGGTGTGGGACAAATTCTGAGCTAAAATGTGTGTGAAGCTGGACAGTTTGCTTTCGAATCCACAGAAACACAGGCAGCACTCACGTGCTGGTCCACAGTGAAAGCTGTTTTCCAAAGTGGAACGCGGTCAGTCTGGGGACGCCAGGACCACAGCAGATGAGCGATTTCATAAGATCCTCTGGGTAGAGAAACTTCAAAACTCAAGTATCTGAGTTGAAAAGATCATCTCTTGGGTCTATATCCCTCTATCTACCTCGTTTTTCATCGTCTACATTGACGTGATGTTGCCTATGTACATAATCAGATAGGGAAACAAGAAGGCTGACCCTCATACCGCTTCTGAGTTCCACCTGTGACTTTTCTGGTTATTTTCTGAACATTCATAGAATGGTTATCTTTTTATCTGTCTGATGTTCGCTCTTGCTATAAAATTTACTGCATGACGCCTGAGGCATTTGTAAGCCCTGAACACCATTATGATGACTGACTAGGTGAAAGGGATTGTGGATGAGAAGCGAAGCATGAGTACTATCGGTCTCCGATGGAAAAGAAGCATCTAGACTCTATTAAGGCCTGAAATGGAAAGGGACCTGGAGGATAAGGCTCATAGATGTTTGTTCATGGGCACTGGAAAACAGGAAGGCAACAGTGGCTCTATGGGCCTTCTTCTACCTCTAACTGCTGGGAAGAGAACAGGGCCTTAGTGGAAGGGATGGTAGCCTGAGCCTAAAAGAATGGCTTGTGAGAAGATCAAGGGGGAAGAAGAGACTGAATAAATAGTTCAGATGGGCAGGGACCAGTCCTTAGAGGTAGAGCAGGAGGAAGCAAGGCAGATGCTCACCCCTCAGGCTACAATAGTCAGGCCAGCTTTGCACACAGCACTTGACAGAGAGTCACAGTTATGCGGAAGACGGTTCTGGAGTTTTGATAAAGATAGACTTGAATGGGTTGTGTGCAGTCTCAGTAGATACACCCGCTAATGAATGGGTCCATCTGAAGCTCAAGGGAAATTAAATCTGACAGTTTTTTGTTTCATTTTTCTCACTATGTAGCCCTGGGTGTCCTGGAGCTCACTCTACACACCAGGTTGGGCTCTAACTCAGAGGGATCCACCTGTCTCTGCCTCCCGATTGCTGGGATGAAAAGTGTTCGCCACCACACCTAGCCCTAAATCTGGAACTTTAAACCTGAGCTTCATCAGCAAACCTCCCACTTTCCCCCAAACCACCACATCTGCCTCCCTTACGTAGCTGCCTTTCACTATCCGTCAATCTAGACATGGACTATGAGGTCCCGAGTATTCCCTACCACTAAGTACTGAGACGGGAAATACTGTTCAGCTGCCGGCATATATTAAGTACGGCAATATCCCACAGGCAGCCGAGTGGAGTGAAGTTAGGAAATTGCTTAGGTTTTATTCAATCTATTTTATGCAGTCGTGCTTGAGGATGCAACATGGATCCTGGGAGTTAATTTTAGACTACACTTCGGGCCCTCAGGGAAATTCTCATATCTCAACATACTACAAGCATTGCCTGTGTTTTTTTCTCCTAAGCATCTACAAATGTGTTAGAATGATAACTCTCTCTGAGGGACAAGCTGTCTAAAGTACTGGTGAGCTAGTGCCAGGCTGACATATTGAACGTGAGTCCTGCCTCCCCACTTACTAGTCATATATTACTCCTGTCAAGAGGACGAACCATCTCGAAGTATTAATATGGGAAAATTGGTGATAGCACGGAGTACTCAAGCGAAAGAATCGGCAAGTATTAAATCAATATTAACCTGTGTTTTCTAACTGGTCTGTCTGGTGATCATCGCCTTACTTTGTGCAGTATTTTTCAATAAAGAATGGTTGAAGGAAAGTATTTAGTGAGCGTTTGCTGAATCCCTTTTATGATGTGAAATCAGCGATGACACCACTCGCGACAAACTAATTCCCATACTGTTGCTGATGAGTGTGGCATCGTCAAACCAGCTGACCTCTAACCAATGTAGGGCCACTGAGCTGGGCTAGACAGGTACTTAATAGTTCCCTCAAAAAGTTAAGCTAACTGTTCCATGAGTATACAGCTTGCCTCATGCTGTCTTAGTTTCTAGTGCACTTGTGTTCACAATACATGTTTATTATGCAGGAGAGGAACAAACACAGCGTCAGAGCTGTTAGGTGAACGAAGACGGGTACTTCCTATGCCACTGTTTGCTTTAAACAAAGAGCCAGTAAACAAGACACTGATATATAAAGGTCGCAGAAGCAAACAAGGTGATAGAAATGATTGTAACAGGTGAACAAATAAATGTCAAGTATTGTGAGAGGAATCACAATGTCTCTTTATAATTAGAAAACATTACAAACATGTTTTTGAAGTCTGAGTTGCCTATCATAATTATCTTTATTCTATTTACTGCTATGGTATGTCCTGGACACATTATGAGCCAGATAAATCTAATACACATCATTGCAACTTTATCTCTTTCAAAAATCACATCGCAAATTTTATAGTTACACCCATTTTAAAATAAGAAATACTGGAAAAACCATAGTAATTGTAACATATTGGTAATTCATTTCACATTACAACAGTAACTGAGACGACAAAGCATATTGGATCTAGAACCCACCCACATCAATACAGTTAACGTCCTTCATAGTTCAGGAACTCAAGCTCATATCTGTCACCATATTTAATCTTCACAATCTACTGCAAATTAAATATTATTTCAGAATGTGTAAATTGTGAAAAAAACACAGAGGTAATAATTACAAGGTTCGGATGAGAGCCTTAGTGATTCCCTCTGCAGTCTCTCTAGCAATGAGCACAGTCTCAGAAATGTAGAGTTGGTGGAGCACTCTGGTGACAGCAGCCACTCTAGGGACGAATTGAATATGACCAGCAAATGAGTGCAGTGTGGAAAGGTTCAGTGTGCTGATGTGTCAGGCGTTAGCTGAGCAAATGGAAGACAGTCATGGGAACTGTCAAAGCCACAAACTCATGGTATTGGTCAATGCCCGATACTGCTGTGACCAAGACTAGATTAGAGCCAGGGAAGGGCTCTGGAGTCTCCTGGAGTAGAGATATTTAGCATCAAATGATTTCTCCTGTAGTAAATATGGTACAATAGCTCACACATGTGCCTCTGAGATATAAAAGCAAAACACAATTTCCAAATCCTCCCATCCATACACCAGTGTTATTCAGAAAGTAAGTATGCAGAAATATTGTGTGTAATAAATAAGTAACTATCACATGGGTCAGAATGTTAATTTAAAGGTTGAGAAATTTTGTCATGTAAACACGAGCAACTTCTAAAACACGTGTGGTCAGGCCTTATTCATTTGTAGACCTATCACAGATAGTTTTAAGGGATATCAAATTTATATTTATAGAATCAAATGAAATATATTTTATACTCATGTTTCCTCAATTTGTTAATGTTCTTAAAATAGTCCAATGGGGGGATGTCACCCACTAATTAGGCATTAGAATGAAACCTAAATATGTGCCCCTTTGCTAGATCCAGAAATGTCCTCTCCCAATCACGCCTACTTATTTCTTATGCATTTATTGAAATCCCAGAGAGTGAAAGGTGCCATGCTAAGAAGCTTTAAGAGCTTAAAAAAATCATATATTATTGCTGCCCTCATATGTGTTATAGTCAAATAAGAGATAAAACAAGAATATAGATGTGATGTGTGCTATAGCATGTATGGCTATGGATAAAATATATGGAAAACTTAGAACTAAAGACATCACTGCTAGTTATGAGGTCCCCGGGGAGACCGAAATGGAACTTGCCTAGTGTTTCAGGAGTTTATTCCAAACAACAAACAGACCCTGCTAGCATCTGGGATAAAAAGAAGGTGATACAGACTAGACACCGAAGTGCAGCTTGACTGAGACCCAAAGGAAGAAGTGAGTCATTTCCAGTGCCCATTTGGATCAACACTGAACACTTTCTGGATCTGGAGTCTTGCACTAGAGCCAGCACAGCCCCGGCATGTGTAGACAGTGGCATATCCTGGAAAGCATCCAGACGCAGTGCCTGAACCCAGCCTGCTGTAGTGTTAGCTAATTCCATTCAATCCTTACCTGTGAAAAAAACATTTCAATACTCTAATAGAGAAGGTGAATGCTTTTAAACAATGGACTACCTCTCCTATTCTAGAATAAATCTTAGCAGTTATTCTCTCCCTCGTTTTTTAATGTTTTTAGCGGCAGGACTTTGGAGTTCTAGCTTCCACTTCCTTGATCACCAGGAAAGGACATATCAGTAGAGCTCTTACTTCCTGTAAAAGAGAGGGACAGCTCAGTAGCTAGCTATTGAATTCAGCCTCAGAATTTGCAATTGGAGAAGCGAATGTGGATCTCTTTACTCAAGCTGACCTTGAGCAAGACAATCTCTCTGAGCTCTAGGTTCTCTGTATCTGCGGTTGAGTATAAGATATGTGAACTCCATGTGTTTATAAAGCATCACCTAATGGATGAGGGCTAGAATGCAGAAGCACAGCTCGTGTGTTAATGTATGGGAAGGCTTGCATTTGGCGATGATCACACTGGCAAAGAAAATGGGCTTCAACATAAAGGTAGCCGCTGGATTACCCACTGCTCATGGCAGCTTTGAGAGGCTCAGAGCATTGCTGATGCAGAACAGTCCCACTTAGCCATTACTTTTCTTAATAAGGACTGAAAATGGGTGCAGTTCCCCCTCTTTGTCCTTAAGGGGTACATTCTGAGACCCCTCCAGGATACCTAAAAGTGCCATTGGTACACATATGTACACACTATGTTTCTGACTCTATGCAAGCTATGAAATAGTTTAGTGTAGGATTTGGATGCAGTCATAATTATAAAGTGGAACAGTTCTACACTCTAAGAAAAGCTTTCTGAGTGCTCTCTCTCTCTCTCTCTCTCTCGGAATGTCTTCATACTTCATCTTTGCCTCTGAGCATGTACAGCTTCCCTTTGGCATATCTAAATTGCCAGCCTCACCTATGTTGGGTCTTGGGGATGCTATTAAGTAGACAAAAGGTGACTTGAACACAAGTGACATGGTGCTGCACAATTGGTGTGACAAGGAGACAGTGACTCTGTGACAAATAGGCCTGCGGGTACATGAGACAAAACCAGTTCATTTCCCGAGCCCGACTGAAGGAGAGAGCAATGATCTTCATTACATCATCCATGACTCTTTATTTCCAGAGCTTAATCCTTACATTTTGGGCTTGTAGTTAATCCAAGGCAACCAAACCAAAGAAGATAGAACCAATGAAATCAAAAGGAGTTATAAGGATACTGAGTTGCATGACTTAGATTGCTGATGAGTTAATTTTCAATAGATCTTACTATGAAATACAACAAAAATAAAGAGACCATCTATAAACCAAGTCTATCTGATGACTAATTGATTTATAAAGCACCACTGAGATCAGAAGTTCTGACTTTTCTTAGCCATTCTGTAACTGTCTGGTGTCCCTGCCTAGTTACCTGCGCTTTTCTTAAGAATGACTACCACTGTGAAGAATGACTACCGCCATGACTTGTTGGCACTCAGTTTCATGGTTTTGATAATTCTGTCAAGCAAGTCGTGGACATATTTAAAAACAGACTATAGCAGTGCCATTAAAGTCTCTTTTAAGTATAGACCGTCTCCCTCCTCTCTTTCTCTCCCTCCCCTCCCTCTCTTCTTCCCTCCCTCCTCCTCTCTCCTCTTTCATGTCTGTCTATGCAATGCAATCTGCAGTGTCAACGTCATAATTGCTTGCTCATGGTGTCGTTTAACACAATTCTCTGTGCTCTGCACTCACTGCAATCCTTTTGCCTTTGGAAAGCCTTCGAATGGTGGCAACGTTTTCTCCTATCAGGTGACACAAAATAACCATTTATCTCGGATATATGTGAGAGTCAGTAACATATCCGCGGGCAGTAAGTCCCAGTACCTAGACTGACTGAGGGCTGCTGGCCTGGGCACAGTCTATACCCCATCTTCACTTATTAGCCAGTGTATTTCTATAAAGATAAATATAAAGATAAAAATAAATATCCTCTCAGCCATCCCATTTATTATTTGTTTATTCATCCATTTATTTTGAGACAGGGTTTCTCTATGTAATAGCCCTAGCTGTACTGGAACTCACTTTGTAGATCAGGCTGGCCTCAAACCCACAGAGATCCCCTTGCCTTTGCCTCTGCTGGGATTAAAGGCGTGCACCACCCATGCCTGGCCCTCTCAACTATTCTTGAGCTCCTCAGGGCTACAAGTTATAAAGGATGAACTTAAAAATTGTTGATTCCAACATTCACTACCAGCTTAACCTTTGATATTTGAATTAGATCTTGATGAACACATGTCCTATTTAGAAGGATCTGTGTGAAGGACAGTAATTACAAAGGAAAGACAACCGAAAGAAGTAAGTATGTATTGAAATGCACCATTCCTATACGTGTGTTCTCACACATTGTAAAGATTCTCTGCTAGAAACAACCGGAACGGCGCTCCTCATAAACATCCCAAACAGTTATAACTAATCTGCTCCTGTTTTGCAAATATTCAGATTAATGTCATTTTTCTAGATTTCCAACTTTGTATAATTTTCCAATACAAGATGGGCTGCCTAGTTGCTAGAAAATCTGGTCCTCATATTCCAGTGAAATTTTGAATATTCTGGGATTATGGGTTCTTTGTTCAAAACACCCTTTAATTCTTTGGGATGAGCCCATTAGCAACAGAGGTTGGAATCCTTCCAGGATAGCTGGGCCAAGGGCAGCATTTGATAAATGACTGGAGAAGCCACACTTGCTTCCTCAGATGGAAACAAAAGAACAGAGGGCCTAGTAATGAATAAACACAGCAGCCAAGAGCAGCTGCAGAACTGGACAAGCAACCACAATTCAAATCGCTTATTCTGCTTCGCTAAAATGCTCACTTTTCTTTTTGATAACTGAAAAATATATTTGTAATGCTTTAATTGTTTATTTTTTATTATAAGTCAACTCTAAGATACATACCCAGCTTTCAACACCTTCCACAAAGGAGTTTAGTGAGTCATGACAGCAAACACTCAGAAATAAATGAATGAGCCATCCTTGCCTTATTGTCCTCTAATTCCTCGACCTGGATATTTAAGTACAGGACATCAATATCCTAGCATCCATATCTCACCGACATTCTGCTTAGAAACTTCCAAATGCAATCAGGGTGGTCTTGGAAGAGGTGAGCTCCGCATCTTCACACCCAGTAACATCAAAGGTATTGTGTCTTCAACATTTAGAAAATTTGCTTCTGTTTGCGGCCCCCATTGATTTCCATATAGTTCTCTGTGACTGCCTCTTTGAATACACTTGTTCCATAAGGAAATCAAGACTTAATTAATGTCTCCTACAAGTGGTTTCTAATTTGCAGGATCCTGGTGGTCTTCGCTCACTTGAGCACCACCAATTATCCTACCACTTTCATGGAGGTCCCAGGTCTTGGCTCCCATCCAGGCTGTTAGGTGAAATTAGGCCCAGATAATCAGATTATTACCTCCCCAAGGAAATGGCCAACGATGATTGCTCATCTCAGGCTACTGGCCGGGTTGAGGTGTTGCTAGTCACAAAGTGAATTTGTTAAAAATTAGTTCTATTGGATTCATTTTCTGTTATCTATTCTAAAAAACATTTGACAAAGCACTTTTAGGAAATTAGACGCCAAAAAGTATCTATAGAGAAATGTTCAGCAATTAAACATCTTCAAAATCCACCATGTCTCCTAGCCCAGAGTCATGAGTATATATATATGCATAAGTATATAAGTAAGGGTTTTTTGTTTTTGTTTTGCTTTACTTTCAAATCGACCTGCTATCCTGGCCAGTTTAAAATGTACTGGGAGAAGGACATACTTTTTAATTGGCAGAGGTTTTAGACACGTCAGTGTTGGAACAAAAGGATTTGACTTTTGCTAATGTGCTTTGGCTGTTTGTGGTTTATCTTTAAAGGACCCAAACAACTATCCTGCAACCCAAAGTAACTATTTGTGAATGTGAAATGAAATGGTTTAATTCTATTATTTGCAGATGTGAGATTCATCTTTAAGTCTGTGTTCACCTTTGCATCTTATGAATTCCAAATATAGAATCACAAATGGAATTATTGTGCATTATATCAGAATGTAAATATCACCAATGTCAGCATCCTGAAATGTTATATATGACTTTAATAAAATTAGCATAAATACTATATATGTTGGTAATTTATCTGAGGAAGTGCATTGTATTTATCTAATTTTTAAATATAGATCTACATGCATTATGGTGCTTCAGATGTCTGTTTAATGGACATGCCCTTATTATCTAATTAAAATATTTATTATTTGTCATCTGCTCACATTTGCTTAAATATTCTTTATTTGCAGTAGGAGACTGTGTCTTGCATTTTCTCTGGGTGCTGGTCTTTATAAATAATCCACTCAGTCCTGTCTATATGGTCAAAATGAGCGCTGGAAGACCCCCTCCACCACACACACACACACACACACACACACACGCATTCTCATCCTTTCCCAAAGCAACTCCATAATTTTTATTTGTTTCTGGGTTTGTTTTCTAAATTTAAATAATTTCTCTTATTCATCTTCCCTATATTACTTAACGTTGAAAATATTTCTTTGTTGCAAAACATGGAGTTGCAAACTAAGTAATTTCTGTTTCTCAATTTTTTATGACCATATTAGAAGCTTATATCAATGGAGGAATTAAATGTATGATCTTTTTAAATGCCCCATGTTCAACCCCTCTATCCTTAATAAACAGAGATGGTATTGACACAAGTGAATTTTGTTTAACCACACTACATTTGCTTCTTAATTAGTGAATATTCATCTGTCATCAGCAGCAGCTATGACACCCCACCCTGCTAACATGTTCTGTCATAAATAATCAATGAGGCACTATTAATATTCATGAGCTGGAATCTGTGTAGTCATGTGCACTGATGCGGAGACAGGGGGAGTGTTGCCATGAACTGACTGGAAACTCTGTGTGTATCGTGAGTGCAAGATACTTCGGGAAGGCGGAGAGCATGCACTCGGGCTTCTGCTTTCAGCTCACAGCGGTTCGTCTGTTTCTGGACCGAAGTGACTGATGATAAACAGTACTCAAGTCTGGAGGGTGATTCCCTTTCAGCTCACTTGCCTTGCAGTTCTGGGGAAGCTCGAAGATTTGTGCTCTCTCTCGGCTTCCTAGAATGGGCTGCAATTTGTGCACTTTTCAGAAAAGAGAGGAACACTACAAACTCCTGTACGAAGTTTCCCAGGTGAGTGCAGCTCTGCAAGCAGCCAGCCTTTGTGTTCATCTGAGCAAAGGGAAAGATGTCTGGCCGGCTTGATTTGTTTTTTTTTCTTTTTTGTCTTTCACTGCATTTCGGGAATCGTGAGGGCAGACTTGCTGTTTGGGGGCTTTTTATTTGAGGTTTGGGTGGCAGTTCTCAGTTTCCTTGCCACTCCCCCTTCAGATGACTTCCTGTGGGAGTCTTTTAACATTTTGTGTATCTGCTGCCAAGATGTCTGTCAAGTCAGAGGAACAGCTCTGGGGTCGCTGACTGTAATCTTTTAAGAGACCTCTTTGGTTTTGGGATCATGTTGACATTTGAAAATCAATTGTATCATTGTCTGCATAAGTCCTGGGAGTTAATAGGTCTGTGGTCTCAGTGATTTTGAATAGACAGGAAAAGTTTCTTGCCAAATCTGGTTAGCCAGAGGAAATTATCTGGTTAATGAGACATTTTTTTTGTTTTGGTTTAAGACTTGGTATTTTTGTATAAAGGAAGCTACATGATATGTCTTAAGAAAGATAACAATGATTTTTTTAAATCTTCTATTCTTGCATCCTTGCACTATTTTCTGTGTGTTTAGCACTATAAGTTAATTGCAAGGGCTTATTACAGGGTGCATGTGTTGACTCAGGAAAAAAATCTTAGAATTTCAAGCATCTCTTCAGTGCACATCTGAGGGCTTTTTTTCTGGCTAAAACGTAAGGAAACTGAACAGCTTCTGTAATGTTAATATAACTCTATTCGTTGACTATTTTTCTAAATGACGTTCACTTGCAAATGTCTCATCTGGCAAAATAAAGTTTATTTACCCTCTTTTCTAGTCTAGGACCACTTCTGTCTTTAGACAGTATTGCTGCTGAAAAGGCAGTAGTTGGGACGTTGGTGGTCTCTGGCCCAGCAGTAGCCAAGTGCCCACTGCCTCCCGGCTCCCTCTGAGTCCCCCAGACGTGATTCATTTCACAGTGGGCTAATTACAAAGTGGATCTGCTACACATGAAACAGCCTCCTCAGTTGCAATGTTAATGCACATTTTCATGGTAATGTGATCAGAGGCTCATTAGCCACTTTCCAAAATGATCCTCTGCATTAATTAAATATAAAAAATGATTCCGTTATCACTAGAGAGAGGAAAAAGAAGATTAACATTGTTAATTACACCGGGGGGCAATACCTTTGGCTTTCCTTTAGAAAAGAAAACTTGCAAGTGGGGGCTAAAGTAAGGAGGGCTCCTGGATGCTTGCCTTTGATGCTTGCAAACAGTCTCCAGGTGGAGCACTCTCCTTTAGTTTGCTTCGTAGAGTTGGACTTCCAGCCTTGGTTTTCTGTGGTCCAGGAGCAGGGAAGGGGGTTCATCGTTCTGTTGGTGGTGGTTTTTACATCTCAATTCCAAATTATATAAAAGCATAGGGTGGTGGTGGTGGGAACTCACACCCCCAATTATGCCTGGCATATGATGTTTATATCCTCGAAGGGCAGGGCTCCTGCATCCAGCAGTCAGTACCTTGCATTCTCTGAAGCAGGAGCCTTTGTTATGGATTTTGAGTCTGCTTCTCTGGGAGTTTTACCTTCAAGTGCTTCCCAAACCTTGAGCAAACAGCTAAGCCTCGTTCCTTATTGCCTCTGCCTGTACTTCTCCATCCATTTATTTTATTCTCTCTACTCCCAAGCTGTAGCACTTATGGTCTTTAATAAAAGGGTGAAATGAAGGATTAGCTTCCATTTAACTGGCTTTCACCAGATAAGTAAAAACCTCAGCTTAAAGGTCTTGCCTGCGTTTTCCAAGAGGGGCCTTCCTGCAGGCATCCCCAGCTTTGCCGCCTATTTTTATTGAGTTAATGGATAGATAAGATATCAAAGGAAAGCAGTGATAAGCTCATATAATACACGGATGGGCTGCGAACTACCTCCTGTTTTTATTTCGAGAAAAGGCAGCTTAGAACACACGTGAAAGTCTGCAGGGTCTTGACCAGGTGTTTGGGAGGGCACATAGCTGCCCCGTAAGAGACAATACAGTTCACCGAACCTCCTTGAGAGTGGAGTCCGATTTCTAGCAAGTGCCTTGAGGTGAAGCATGAACCCCCAACTGCCCCCAAAATGTATGTCTGTATTCCTGCCATTCCCATCTCACCTGCATCTTTGTTTCTTTGTAATTTTTAAGAGCTGAGGAAAATTCTGGCTTATGAAGGGAGGGGGCAGGCTGTGATGATTCAGAATTAGCAGTGAATAACTAATGTGTTCCCGCCAGAAAGCTGCAGGTTTCTTTATGATAGGATCATTGCGGGTTTGAACTTTTCACATTTCCTCTCTGGATTTAGTGAGCTGATAAGCAGACCGAATAGAACAGGGTTATGACTGCAGGAGAAGAGGTAGTGTGTTCACTGAGGAGCCTAGTTGAGGTAGCCTGAGTGACATAGTTCGGTGGCAGATGATGTCTTTTATATTTTGGTGATTTTTTTTTCTTTTGCTCTTACAAAAGAGCCAAAGCTTTCAGTTGGCAGAAGAGATGGAATGCCACCTTAAGAAAATTACTTTCAGCTGGGGTTGGGTGGGTCAGGCTCTTGTATGAAGCCACGATGGTGACTGGAGACAGATAAGGTGACCTTCCCACTAAGCAGTGTCATTTACCTTTCATCTGCTAACTTTTACATGTGCCGGGGCATGACGGTTTCCTACAGTGATTTATTTTATGCAAAGTAGGTTATTCATTAACCTCTTAGGAATTAATAAGTGGGTGCTTCGAACAATGGCCTTCTATTGACAAAAGCTGAATTGCCCATTTTATATTAACGTGATTAAATGACCACCTGCACCATGCCAATGCTGAAGCTGGTCAGGCATTTCTGTCCCTCTTAGCACCTGTTCTCTTGAGTGACAGCCAACACTGGTGCTTAGTCTAATGGATTCTTAACCTTGTTGTTCATATAAACTAAGGATAACTTTCTGATTGATTAAATGATAAAATGTATCAGTGGCATGCCTAGTAGCATTGAGAAAAGTATTAAAATGAAGAGTAAATGTTTAAAAGAGCATGTTCTTTCCACAAAAGGTGTTTATGAAAGATGCCATTTAATGTTTATAAGGGAACAATGCAAAGCTCTGTTCTTACTTGTCAAATTAGAGAAAAGAAATGAACTTGCCTTCAATCTCAGGAAGCCGGAAGGTAGTGTGAGTCTCTGTGCAGAGTCAGGGCCGTGACCCTGCTCACTTTTGAAGAAATATTTTTATATATGACTGGATATTTTATTTATTTGAATAGCTGGGCACAGCAAAGAGGTCTCCCTCCTCACCTGCTTGCATCCATGAATCTGCCACATGAACCGGACATAGCCTGAACAGAGAGCAATACAAACACCACTGGCATGGTGACTGATGCCTATCATTCAAGTGTTTTGGAGGCTGAGGCAGGAGGGTAGCTGTGAGTTTGAGGATTTTCTAGACTACAGTGTAGTAGCCCAATTCAAAAATAAAATTAAAAACTAACACAAATGATCACTTCCTGTGTTCTAAGCACTGGCCTGGACACTTTCTCCAGAACCAGTAGTCCTTTCCCATCATTTAAGAACTTGGTGTGTTTTTTATTTGTTGTGTGTTCATGTCTGTCTATCTGTCCATGTATATGTTCAGGCAGGTTTGGACTAGGCCATATGTGGTGGTCAGGGGACATCTTGGAGTTGGTCATTCCTTCTACCACGTGTTTTCTGGGGATCCAACTTGGGCCGTCAGGCATGGCAACAAGTGCTGAGCTGTCTCACCAGCCTCGTTGCCCATAGTTTTTAGTGTTAATATGGTACCATCTCTCCTAGCCTGCAGTGTTTCTCGAATCCATATAGTTTTGTTCGTAGTTACCTTTCTCTGGGACCTGTTGGGGAACCTTGTGATACCTCTTTTTGTCTCACAGTATGCAAGCCCAAGTTGGGACTTCTTATCAACTCTCACCGTATTTCCAAACTCTAGGCTCATTGCTTTCAGAACCACTGGCTGGAAACAGTGCTTATTCACGCAGTGGCCTTGCAGACAAATATACTCCTATATCATCGGGCTTTCTTCTCCTCACCATACCTTTTATTTATTCTCTCTGCCATTGCACTAAGAATGTTGACTTTAGGATTAGTTAGTTGGCTGTCCTCCCCTTCAAGGTTGTAGGGAACCTCGATGTTTGCTCAAGATACCATAAGACCAAGTTCTCCATTCAAAGGAAGTTTATTTGTCCCACAGAGACAGATGGCAGGGAATAAGAGACAAAGATAAAAGACAGCGGACAAGGGAAAAGGGGGTAGGAACAAGGGAAAGGGGGCAACGGTATTTGTCCTGGAGGGACAAAGGACTGACTCTAGATAGAGAAGAAACAGACATGGCACATAAGAAAATGGCAGTTTATAAAGGTACAAGGGGAAACCCCATGTTAGGATGAGGTTTTTAGATTTAATTGGGCAGGTTAATTAGGTGAGTCAAAGGGGGCTTTTGATTGCTGGACATCAATACTTTGATAGCTGGAACTTGGTAGTCAGTCTCAGGAGGCGGGATTGGCCAAATAAGGGAATAGACGTTGGTGGCTACCTTTAGAGATGTAATGATTTTAGCATGGCAGAGGGAATTGGGAAGAAGGGCAAGACCTCTCAGAGCCACATGCTAAAGCGGGCTAGTGTCCCTTCAGGGTCCTCAGGGTCCTTGTAGATTCTTTGTACCATTAGAACCCCTTCTCTGTGTCTGTTGGCAGCATGGTCACCTTTCTATGGAGGTGGAAGCTCATGGAAGGCAGGTCAGGTGCTCCTGTGTTCTTATGAGCTAGGATGCCTTGCTAACCCACAGCCTTAGAATCAAACTGCCCCATTCACAGCCACATACCTGGAAGTTGCTTAGACCAAGGGCAGCCACCAAGAACAAGAGATTGGAGGTTCATTTAATATATTTTTAAAAGTTACAAATGTAGTCTAGAAAACAGATCATTAGTAATGGGATTGCAGCAGAAAAGATACGTCGTGTTTTGCTTAGACTGAGGGAGGAGCCTAAGGCATAGAGTCAACTATAAAAAACCCAGCC
The DNA here is from genome assembly GCA_028555095.1 of Dicrostonyx torquatus. NCBI lineage: Eukaryota > Metazoa > Chordata > Mammalia > Rodentia > Cricetidae > Dicrostonyx > Dicrostonyx torquatus. The sequence goes on along the minus strand of JAQHUG010000053.1, from coordinate 6,230,261 downwards.
ACACACAAGAATCAGGGACTTCAGAGAAATTAAACAGGGAGTTTTTATGGAAAGAGAAACCCAAAGAATAAGTACTTGGTTGTCAAAGTGATCTCATTTTGCTGCTCCCTCCCAATACACCCTTGTAGTAAACCTCCATTTTGTTTACCAAAAGAATAAGTGAAGACAGGTTCGACTAATGTCCACTTTGTTGATTGTCCAAACAGGAGACAGAACTCTAGACATGCTATTCAATTCAATAAGATTTCTGAAAATAGTGTCTTCTTAAATATATGTCAAGCCCTAGCCTTTGTGAATGGGAACATAAGAAAAGTTTCAACAGTCCTTACTTTTGAGAAATAATAAACAGACTGACATCAGAGGAAAGACACATAAGCATAGTGTTTGGTAATGCTTTGAGTGAAGCATGAAACCACCAGAGTCATTGATGGGTGGCTAGAGGAGCACAAAGGTGTCAGGAGATAGACGGGGAACAGGGAGACACAGAGGAAAACTGAAAATGAAGTAATAGAAGAAATCCACAGAGATGACAACAGGCAGTGGCTTGTGAAGTATCTAGTATAGGAGAACTCTAAGCAAGTATTTAAAAACCTAAAGAGGGAGGAGGACTCAAGACATAGCCTGAGAGTGGGTAAGACCAAACTGGAGAGCCCCCTGTGTTCTGATTCTTTGTCTCCTCCTTTTCCTCTTCCTCCTGCTTCTCCTCCTCCTCTTTTTCTTCTTCTTCTTCTTCTTCTTCTTCTTCTTCTTCTTCTTCTTCTTCTTCTTCTTCTTCTTCTTCTTCTTCTTCTTCTCTGTCTTTTCCTTCTCCTCCTCCTCCTTCTTTTTCTGAATGAAGAAAGGGAGAGAAAGCCATGAGAGGTTGGCTGTGTGTTTTAGACTGGTGGATGGTATGCTTCAGTAATAATACATCAAGAGAAACCAACTAGGAAGCCATTGCCAAGGGCCAGTCAGTCAGTGGAGAAAGAACATGTGAAGAGGGAAACATGGAGAGATCAGGTGAAGGGAAAGTCAATAGGTGGTCTGGCTTATGAGACTCTGTATGTGCTCGCACTGACAGAGAGCAGTAAGAGAAGCAAAGCACGTCCTAGGAATGGAAAGAAATCTGTGGATGTGACCTCTGGGTTCATTCATGGTCCTCCCAAAAGTGGAATAGCAAATAGTATAAGCAAAACATTCAACCACTGTTGAATGTGTGTGCCCAGGCAAGAGGGAACATAGAATGGATTAGAATTATGGATGAGTCATGAAGACACAACTGAGAAACAACCAAGGAGAAAAAAGTAAAGCAGAAAACAAAACTTGTGAACTGAGAATGACCTGACTTGTGGGAGGAGCTAAAAGGAGGGAGTTCTAGAAAGTAGCCAGCACAGGCAGTGCTTTGGGGTGATGGGGAAGGGCACAGGGTATTGGACACGTGTTACACTGCCCCTCGCTGGAAGAACCATTGGTCCTAGTTCCTGGGAGTCCAGGTGGCTAAAGATGTTACTGTAGGCCTCTTCGTGGGCTTCTTAGCTACAGAGAACCAGCATACCCAAGGTTACTCCTCTTCCTGGAAGCCCCACATCCAGAGATGACTGATGAAAATATAAAACATACAAACAGCTGACCATCTTGGTCAGACCTGGAAACTTGTGATTGTCATTTGAACTGAGGTGTTCCCTGCAGCTGTTGTTGGTTCTACCTCACAGTTCAGCCCTGTGGCCCAGTCCCATTTCCGGCCCCCGCCCAAACTCTTCATGGGTTATACTTAGAAAGGAACACACTTCATTCTGTCTCAGAGTGCACTTTCTGGGGCACCTGACCTAGTGATTACAGAGCATGGTAGCATGGAAATGTGAAAGAAAAATCCAGAAACAGTTTCAACAAGATGGGTAGGCCATACATCCCTGGAGTTCAGAGATGGCAGATTATCAGAGATGCAGTTACTGCTAACATATGAGTGTAGCTTTTCTCTTTTGATTGCAAAATCACAAGATTGCCATGACTAAAACTGAAAATTTTCTTTGCTTTTTATTTTTTAAATTAAGATCTCGAGTCACTATGTTTAGATAGTGGTGAGTTCAATATGGAGCATGGGGAGAATAGCTCAGTGGCAAGATGCTTGCCTACTCTGTCCAGGAGCCTGGGTTCAATCATCTGTCCATGAAAAGTATCTTAGTCCCTTTATCTAGACCCTCTTTAATCCGAGGCGTTTAAAAATCTTTCAGTGTTAGTTTTATAAAAGAGTTTTATAAGTATAAATAATTTGAAAATCAGCAAGATGTCTAAGCCATTAAAGGTGATGACTGCTACCAATCCTGACGACCTGCATTTGACCCCTGGAACCCTTGGTAGAGTGAACTGAACCAAGGTTGTTCTCTCATCTCTACATGCACACACCCACACACACCATGGCTGGCACATATGTGCACACACATCACACACAAAAATATACAAATAAGTAAATGCAAGAAAAATTAGAAATATTTAACAATTCTACTTAATTTATATAAGTTTAATAAGTAAAGTGTCTTTTCCTACTGAAAAGGTCAAAATATCACATGTCACTAAAATGTATATTATTCCTTTAAATTCCTGCCATTTACTTAATTGATCTAGACATTGGAGGTCAGCCTTCTCTAGTTGCATAGCAATTTAGGTGAAAACATTTTCCTTGTTAGGTTACACACAGGAGAGACGTGTTACTGAAAACTGATCTTGCAAGAATGCCAAAATATTGTACTAGTCAAACTGTTTGAACTGTGTAGGTACTAGGATAATCTAATAAGAAAACTCTTTAAGTTCAACTTTTATTGAATATATTTCTGAAATATATTATGCTGTTTGCATAATTACTTAACATATGTACAATAATTATTCATTTCCAGCCATGTTAGCTAGTAACAAATGATTGCATATCTTTAGCAAATAGTAGTTTCTTAACTTTATAAGAGTTAAGTAATTAAGTATAAAGATTAATTGATAGTGAAAAATCCTTCTACAGCAATCAGCATTCAGTACATTCATTTTATATAAGTAGATTCTCACATATTGAATCTTCACAAGTCATTTAATTGGGTGCTCAATCAATCTTCCTAAATGATGAAGGAAGGCAGCAGAATTAAATCAGTAGGTAATCAAGAAGAGGCCCTGGGTTGTGGTTCTGGAATTGATCTGTGCTTTGGAACTGATCAGGATTCATGGTCTTTCCCCTTAGTTAATCATTCACCAATATCTTTCACCATTACTCATCCTAGACCAAGCGCCTTCAGAAGATTCAGCATCATTCTTGAGGCCCACAGACTGAGGAACCACTGGGTGGTAGCTCTGGTAATGGAGGCCCAGATGTGTCTCCTAAGGACCCATTCCTAAAGTCATCATATAACCTGCCTCGTCTTCTTTATTCCATAGCAGTTTCTTCTTTCCTAATCTCATCTCTCCCAGTGTGGATGGAATACCAGCTTTAAAAGGGTTACTGGGAAGAGTTCCTTGTTTTTTCAATAAAAATCTTAAGCAGTAGCAGCCCCATGTTCTCTGGTGTTTCCACATATAACATCTAATTGCTAATGTGTGTCATTCTGTAACAAGCTGTAAATCTTGTCGTATGGTTCTTTATGCCATTGGAAAGCCCTTTCTTCCTACTGCTGTAGGTAGCTTTATAGAAAAACTCTGTGGCTTAAAAAAAACAACAACAGCAAAAACCTTTCTGTCAGCTCAATTAGATATTTTTCTGAACTAACCACTACTTTCAAGTCTCACAAGAATCAGCTTCAGGTTCCATTATTAAACAAAATGATGTTTTCAAGATATGTTAACAAAGAGGAATTTCTGAAACACTACAGTTTGATAAACCACAAATGAAAGACCAATCATTGTAGTCAATGTTCATATTAGTTTTTTAATTTAAAAAAAAAGGTTGAGAGAGTGTATTTATGCCATACTTGCATTGTGTTCAACGTTCTAATAGACTGTTTGGAGGATACAAAAGAAACGCAAGTCCAAAAGGTAGTCTTCAAGGAGTGTATCATCATGATGCAATTATGATGTCCCAGGCAGACTGTGACACCATGGCATGCTGTGAAGGGCATTTCTACATCAGACAGGCAGTCTAAGGAACTTTGAGAACCAACAGGGCAATAATTACTGTGGGATCATAACGGGATAGTCTTCGTTAAGAGCTAAAGTACAGGTTACACTCCTGTTCCCTCCTGTAAGTCCATTCAATTAAAGGCATTTGAACTTTAAGAAAAAACAGTCATGGGAACATGACTTGTAGGGCACTTCCTTTGGAAGATGGGAAAAAAAGCTTGACTGACGTCTGAGGTGAGATTAGTACTGAAAGCCTTGCCTTACAAAATAAACAGCCTTGTGTTATCACAGGGTACTGTGCGCCCAAAGGATGCAACCAGAGACAGGCAAGTCAGATCATAGAACACATGGAAACATTGGTTGCTTCGCAGTTAACTTGAAGAAGTACTTGTGCCGAGCTGATCAGCAGTAGATGAGTATATCCTCTATTCCTCAAGCATTCTCTGTACTTTCTTGGTGACTCATGTTTCTAGTGTCTGAAGTTGGCTTCACCTAGGCAAGGGTGACCTCAGTGAAAATGTTCTTCTAAACTGTCTTTTGAGGTATGTTGCCAAATATTAAACAACCCTGCCTTTGCAATTTTGTTATATAACTTCATTAGCCATTATATAATCGATTAATATCAGCCTTGAAGTGTTTGGTTAAGGATTAAATGAGATGATATGTTTAAAGGGCATAGCTTATTCCAGGGATGCCATAATGACTAGCTCTTTTAGTTTTAATCTCATTTCAATCTAATAATTACCTTGGGGATAGATAAAACTGTACTCATTCTACAAGTAAGAAAACAGAAACACAAAGCACTTTTAAGACAAATTCATACTGCTAGCAAGGGGAACACCTGGAATTCCAAATAAGGATCTAGCTAATCGTAACATCCATGTTAAGATTATTACAAAACCACATGCTCCTTCCTTTTGATTTGATCCCCAACTATTGGGCATGTGGCACACATGAACATTTGGTAAATATCTGAGTAAGAAGACGAAAAGGCAGGAATCAAGCATGGTGGTGCAAGTCTATAGGCCAGCACTTGGGAAGCTGAGACAGATAATCAAGAGTTTGACACCAGTTTGAGCATAGGGTAGCAAGACCTCACCACAAGCAAACAACGAGGATGATGTGGCATGGCTTAGAAGAGAGAAACAAGGGAACAAAAAAGGACAAAGGAGACTATTCAAAATTTTCAATCAATGGATCCACCCTACAGCCCCTTCTGGTATATGGAGAGAAAATACATTTTCCATGACCTATTTCACCATTTCTTTGACTCCTTTAAATCAAATTCTTTCCTCTATGAGAGATTATTAATAGGAGATATTGACTATCTTTCCTGACTTTCTGTGAATCCTTATCTGGAATACACATTCTTCTCAATCTCTTGACTTTCTTCGTTCTCTCTTAACAGCCCACATTTTAGCCAAACCCAATTGTAAACCCTTATTTGTAATTAAAATGAATTTTCCCATTTGTGGTCATTCAACACAAATCCCTTCTGCCTACAGTATCTAAACTCGGTTAAAAAGAAAACCCTTCATTCTTATGACCCAATCCAGGTTTGGTTCAGGAAGTCTTCTCTGACCCAACCCAGAGTCTCTCGCTCCTCTCAACCCACCTCTTCAGCAGAACTCCAAAGTTTAAACAGAGAGAGTTCTGTTTGGGCTTAGCTCTACTGCAAGCTGGCAATGTCCCTATTTTACATGGCGTCTGAGCAGAAGCAGGTACCTAATACAGGCTTCGTGTAGGATGGAAGTTCTCAATCTGTTGACCTCAACCCCTTTGATGATTGAACTACCGTTTCACAGGGGTCATATATCAGATATCCTGCATATCGGATATTCACATTATGATTCATCAGAGCAGCAAAATTACAGTTATAAAGTGGCAACAGAAGTAATTTTATGGTTGAGTGTTACCACAACATGAGGAGCTGTAATAAAGGGTCACAGCATTTGGAAGGTTAAGAATCACTGGTCTAGGAAGAGGAGAGGCATCCCCAGTACCCTTCAGCTATGTTGTGGAATTCCTCAAGTTTGACTCTCACATCTTTTCTCCCAAGAAACCTTCCTGGAATACTTGAAATGAGTAAACTTATTTTTCTCTTTCCAAAATATGCAAAAAAAAATGCTAAATATTCACTTTGTATCAACATGATTTTCAGTGGCCTTTTCTCTTTCCAAAATATGCAAAAAATGCTAAATATTCACTTTGTATCAACATGATGTTCAGTGGCCTCTAGGACTCTGTCTTCTATCTCTGCGTCATGAGAGTCGTACCTAGTACTGTGACAGGTGTCTCTTGAGTCTAGAACATGTAACTAAATGATGTCAACAGAACGGTGTGGTGAAGGTGACACAGAAGCCAAACGAGAAGAGGTTTTGGCCTCCTCCATCCAGATGTACCTAGTAAATATAGGTTGTACCAACAGTGGCTGAGAAAGGCAACTCTGGATCTGGAGGACAAAAAGAGACACAGGTCTCATTGGCTTTGTGTGATGATCTGCTGTGCTATAGATGGACATTTAAATCGAGTACTTAAAATAGAACGTGTTTCATTTTTATATAATAAAAAGGCATTACTTTGTGTATAATTAAATGAATTGATTATTGATTTAGTATCTGTCATAGTTTTTCTTTTGCTTCCTTCTATGCTGTACAATGGAATAAGATATTTGGTGTAAGAGTAGTTTAATATGTTTGTTTTATTTTAATGATTTATAGCCATTAATGGAATAGTAACATGTGTTTGGCTTGTTGAATTATTTATATTTACACATGTGCACCTTCGGGTTAATAAGAACTTAAGGTGATGATGTAAAATAAGCTGTAAACCTCCTTCAATTCCCTTAATGATGCTGCCTTTGGGTTTCAGTTGTCCTAGCACTGATGTGAAAATTTATTCTTTGCTAACATGTTAATTAAAAATGTAGGAAACAAAGGCTGAAAATATTTTTAAAAATTAAAGGTATCAGTAATATCTAATTCAATTTAAGAATGCATTTTTCCAAGAACAGCAGACTATTCTTATTGAAGCCAGGATTCTAAAAACCAGGATTTTTGAGTCCATGAAGAATGTAGTTAAAATGAAGCTAATCTACCTTCACGAGCCAGCATCGGTCTAGTTTTGCAGGATGGGCTCATGGCCCACATATGATACTTTACATATGGCCTACATAAGATAACTTTATGTAGAACATTCAAAAAGAGTAGCCGTTTGTGTATTAAATACAAGGTGAACTTTCCTATCCCATGAATATTAACTCTGAGATAATTGCTAGAAAATGCCAAGAAAATTTGTTTTGTCAAAGCAAAAGATCACCCTAGTCAGGGAAATCAGGAGGGGCAGGAGAAGGGGGGTGCTTTACTGTTTTATCAATGGTATCAATTTGAGGAACTACATGAAAAGGTAATACCCCTGTTTGAGGGTACATTTATGCAAACTTTACAAAACTTTTCTTAAAACTTAAGTTTAAAAAGTTATGTTTTATTCAGCATTAAATCATATTCTATTGGGCAAAGTTAGTAGATACAATTGAAAAAATAGGGCAGGATAGTTTCCATTTAATATATTTAGATATAAACTTTGGTGTATTAGCCCCAGAAAAATAAGCTCCTCTTTTACCAGCGAAGACTACCTGGATGGTTAGCCATTTCCAGCACCACATTAGCCAGGATCAGTGCCCTTCCAAAAAGTATAAATGTTATAGAATTCTTTACATAGTGCTCTATGCACAAGAGCATATTAATAAGTGACTGGCATGGAATAGATATTTGTCTAGGTTTCTAGCTAATTTTGGAGGCAAACCATTAAAAAGTTGTCAAAATTAAACTAAAAGCACATTGATACAAAATGCACTTAAGACTGTCTTACAACTGTCTCTGCTGTCTCTCCCACTGCCTCTGTCGTCTCTGGAGAACAAGGTAATCAGGCCCTGCTCTGCAGGAAAAGAGAACTGAGATTTAAGAGAGCAGTACAAGACTTTGAAGGAAATGGGTACACAGACTTCTTGTCTGCTATTTCTAAGGTGATCATACCCAAGTAATAATCTTGATAAACTTCAGATTTCTGTCTGAGACATCGGCCCTGTTCACCATGCCTTTGAACACATTGCTGACATCATCACTGGGATGCTCATGACTGCTCCCAGGCGTGCCTCCTTCTCTTCCCACCACAAATACCTAGCTGTCATTCTCTGCCGCATCCCCCAACAATTTCAAACCTGGCTCCTCCCTTTGAAGTCTGCTCTGCGTTGGCTGCTTTGAAGTATTCACATCATACTGGACAGAATGATCTGGGAGTCAGAGATTACAGGAAATTCTAAAAGAGGGACAAACATTTACTAATTTAAGTTGTAGACTCATCTGTTGATCTACTTCGTAAAGGTTTAGTTGGTTTTTTTTTTGTTGTTGTTGTTGGGTTTTTTTTTTATTTTTTGTTGTTGGTGGTGGTGTTTTTTTTTGTTTTTTGGTTTTTTTTTGGTTTTTCGAGACAGGGTTTCTCTGTAGCTTTGGAACCTGTCCTGGAACTAGCTCTTGTACACGAGGCTAGCTTCAAACTCACAGAGATATGCCTGTCTCTGCCTCACGAGTGCTGGGATTAAAGGCGTATGCCACCACCACTTGGCAAAGGTTTAGTTTTTTATATCCTGTACCAAATCACTACCTTTAGAAAGCGCACAAACAGCAGAGAGATGGCAAACAGAGCCTTAAGAACTATCTATTTAGTAACGTATCTTGATAGTCATAAATAGTAGTCAATAAGAGATCATATTGTCCTGCTAACTTGGATCCTCTGAAATGGCCTATCATTCCTAGCAAATGAGGCCGACCTGGATGTGTTGATACTTCTGTAAGTCCTACTAGACTCAAACTCTTTTTTTTTAAATATTAGACATAATATGCTGTGATATTTAAATGTAAATAAAATATCTTGGGAGGTCATTCCTTTGTTCTGTTGTGAATGTGGGTCTCTGACTCTATCTCCATCCATCAGGTGAAATTTCTATGGTGATGATCAAGATATTCATTAATGTGACTATAGGACAAGACTAGTTCAGGCACCCTCTCCTCTGCTGGCCAAGTACCTAGCTGGGGACATCCCTGTGGATACCTGGGATCCCCTCTAGAGACAGGTCTCTTGCCAATCCTCAAATGACTCCCTTAATATAGATATCTTATTCCCTTCTTCAATATCTACCCTTCCTCCATCTCCACCCTCCCACTCCCCCAAGCTCTCCCCAGTTCTTCCTTTCTCCCTTCTCCCTCCCCCTCTCCCTTTTGCCTACCCCTCCCCCACCCCTACCTCCACCCCCATTCCGACTCCTGTTCTTCCAACTTTTGCCTGGCGAATTTGTTTGCTTCCGATATCCAGGAGGATCTATATATGTTTTTCTTTGGGTTCACCTTGCTATTTGG